>CAIGQZ010001455.1:1196369-1206501 GCA_903798205.1 Danio tinwini | reverse complement strand
CTTGGCAATAAAACTGATTCTGATTCTGATTCTGATTCTGATATATGTGGAGGGCGTTATTGTAATTGGATGTTGGACAGAGGACATTAAATAATAAACACCAAATGTTACTTTGCTTTCTATTTTGAATGGCTGTTGAAAGACTAACTGAACAAAAGCCATAACATTTTCTGGACTGCTGGATTCCTGTATTGACTGATTGATGGACTGATTAATGGATTTCTTGACTGATTGATTGCCTGATTGAATGTAGCATGCTGAGTCTTGCATGACCAAATCATATTTTTCAAAAATCTAGAAATAATCCAGATTATCATTACAAGGTATGGCTGACAATAAATCATTTCAGCCTCAGTATAACAATGTGTCCCTCCAGAATAGTCACATTGCAGGATATGCAATGCTGCTGAGATTATAGTTGACTAGGCGTGACATGTGTGAGGTTTGCAACGTTTAACCATAATTAAGTGAACATTCATCATTGAAGGTGTTTGACTATGTGAGTATTTCAGGAGAATTTAAAGTTGAAATTCAACCATTTGTAACTATAATAATGATTTAATTGAATCTTTTATACAATAAAGACAGTGTTATTTTACATTTGATTATTCTATTTCTGTTCCTGAATACTGTTAAGACTCCCCAGAAAACCATAAAGCACTGTTTATTTCACTTTTATCTTTGTATTATTCTATTTATCTATTTCTGCTATTGTTTATAATAATTTATGCAAGATTCACTGCCCTAGAAAACACCCTAGTCAATATATGAATTAATTAATTCTTTCCAAATACAGCTGTTTAATTGACCTGGTGAAAATAAATATTGCAATTTCAGAGTTTCCCAATATCATACAGACCTATTACCAAGGATTGTTGGGTGCTGAATTCAAAACTATGAATCTGTGCGCATTCATAGTTTTAATGGATCTAAATAAATGATTCTTTCCTAACACAGTTATTCAATTGATCTTGTAAAAAACGAAATATTGCAATGACAGATTTTCCAAATTAATTACAGCCATTTTTACGAAGGTTTGTTGGATGCTGAATTCAAAACTATGAATGTGTGCGCATTTATAGTTGTAATGAATCTAAATTAATTTTTCTGATATTGTACAGTCTGATTACAAAGGTTTGTTTTGTCAGCTGCAGGACTGACCGGGCACATTTGTATAAAAGCTCATTGAGTCAAGAGCACATCTGTATGCAGCGCTGTTATGATGTGGACATGCAGACGCCTTCAAAAGCTCCTCCATCTACAAATATCCCAGGACCTAAACCAGTTTAAAACTCAGGATAGAGAAGAAGCCTAGCAAACCCCCCACATGAGTGTGTGTACACCTGCTCAAACAGAGCACAGCAGTGCCAGAGTCTGTTTATGTTTGGTTGGAGTCTGTGTTGATCAGTGGCCTCGGTGTGTTGACGACCAACATGAGAGAACGGGGATTAAATGAGATATGTGTTGTGTGAGCGTGTGTTGTGTGCTGCTTTGTGCTGGCCTGAGAAGAAGCTTAGAGACCCACAGAGACAAACTACAGAGAGTTCCAAAGGAGAAAAAGAGTTAAGACTGACTCTGACTTCTAACACATATAATGGATATAACTTTACTAGTTGTACACTACTGGTAAAAAGTTAGTGGAAGGGGCTTTTTTAAATCTTATGTTCTTATGCATCTTATGTTTTATTTATTTGACAAAAAAAACTGATATTTCATAGGATTTATTTGTGTGATGAATGCCAAACAAAAGACTTCAGAAATCATTCTGTTTATTATTATGATTGTTGAGAACTGTTTTTGCTGCATATTTTCAGTGTTCTTGTGATTGTTGTTGGTTGAGAAAAATATTTACTTAGTCATTTGAATGTTTTACTCTCTTACACTGCAATTTAATACTGAATTAAGTCATATTTTTATGTACGCTTCAATACAAAAATATTATTAAATGAGATTAAATCTTCCTATGAAGTGTTATTATATTATATTATATTATATTATATTATATTATATTATATTATATTATATTATATTATATTATATTATATTATATTATATTATATTATATTATATTATATTATATTATATTATTAATTTTCTTATTTCGGTTTAGTCCCTTCATTAATCAGGGGTGGCCACAGCGGAATGAAACACCAACTTATCCAGCATATGTTTTATACACGATGCCCTTCCAGCCGCAACCCATGGGAAACATACACACTCATTCACACACACACTCATACACTACGGTCAATTTTAGCATACCCAATTCACCTGTACCACATGTCTTTCGAATGTGGGGGAAACCAGAGAACCCGGAGAAAATCCACGCGAACATGGGGAGAACATGCAAACTCCACACAGAAACGCCAACTGACCCAGCCGAGGCTCGAACCAGTGACCTTCATGCTGTTAGGCGAACAAGCTACCCAATGCAGCACTGCGTCGTGTATATTATATTATATTATATTATATTATATTATATTATATTATATTAACTATATATAACTTTTTAACTACCCCACCATAAAATAATAATAAAAAAGGTTTGCATTTCTTACCTCCTAATGTCGCTAGTTAACACACTCAATGCTATTTTTAACACATCCCACAGTTTCTAAAATACCAACCTCTATCAAATGGTTGATATGTAGCTTTATGGTAAAAGTACGGGAATTAATACATATATTATTAAGAATCTGAAAATATGAAGTGTAACTATTTTAGAGTCTTATCAACTGTATTTCAGTCTCCTTTGTGTCAACAAATATGGCTGGACACAAACAGACACTTAACAAGTCTGATGCACCAATGACATGACTGAATCCATGTGCTTTGATCCACTCTTCTGATCAATTAACTGCTCAATGTAATTATAACAAAATTATAATAAAATATAAATGTTGGGTGGTTTTCATCTTTTTAAATACATTTTAGTCTCATCTTATTTCATCAACAAAATGCTGTTCGTTCATTAGATGAGCAGATCATATGTGCAAATTCAGCAAATTTAGCGCAGAAGACCTGTCAAGTTTTAGTTTATTTCAAGCTATAAACAACAAACATTTTTTGTCCTTTTTTTTATTGATGAAATTAACACTGTATTAAAAAAACAAAAACAAAAAAAACAACAACAAAAAAAAGGAGCAATCTAATCAGTAACCCATAATCAGTAATAAAAAGGAAAAGACCAGAATAATGAACATTTAATGAGTAAGAAGTGTAGTTGTTTTTGGATGTCAAGGGAGAAAATAAACCAATAGTCAAACAGCAAAAACAATATCTGCATTTAATTAGTTTAAAGCTCTGTTGTAAATTTGGGACATACAAACACGCACATGTAAGGTACTTTTTATTATCTACTGCACAATACAAATACGCAAGTTATTATAGAGAAGCATAAAAGCTCACCTTGTGTTGCGATAAAATGGTTGGAGCGCTGATACCCCTGAAAGAACAAAGGAAAGACATGTTATTATCAATCAATGTTATGTTAATTACTTTTCAAATAATGAACTTTTTTTTCTGACTTAACAACCTGATTAAAGGCAAAGTGAGCTATATCTTTGTCTCTTGCATAATAATAATGAAAAACAAACAAACAAACAAACAAACAAACAAACAAACAAACACACCTGCTACCTAGGCAGATGTCCCATATGTACAACAACATTATCTAACAATGTTATCTGCAAACTAGCACCATTGTTGTAGTTTATACTGCATAGTAAACTGAGTTGGAATAAATAAATTATTAAGCCTTCCTGCTAAATATACAGTCCTCAGCAATTCAAGCAAGTTACTCTGCGGGTATTTAATATGTTAAACATTATGCTTCTTCAACAGCACAAAAGACAGTTCAAATATGGCAAAGTGCACAGATGGATGACAATATCTCAAAACCAAAAGGTGTCTCTGAGAGAAATATACATTATATACAAGAAACCTTTATCAAATAAGATGTTTTTGGTGAGGCAGAGAATGTGACAGTAAAACATGCATCTCTAAATCTCAGGAATGAAAGTGTTTCTACTTGACATTTGATAACAAGCAAATATTAATATAGAAATATATATTATCTGTAGTGTGTGTGTGTGTGTGTGTGTGTGTGTGTGTGTGTGTGTGTGTGTGTATGATCTGATATTGATTTTCTAAGCAGTAAGAATTAAATTTACTCGTGTGTAGGAAATCCGAGCAAATGTTATCACTGTTTGAACATACCTGAATGCTGCATTCTAAATGTCACACAAAAAGCAAAACACGAAATGCCACGTTTGTCAGCATGAGACATCAGATGACCAGCTTTTGTGTAATCTGTGATGTAAAGCAAGGTTCGCCAGACTTAACAGACTGGCCAAACCATCATATATAGTAATAGATGTGAATAGAATGAAATAGACTGTTCTGGTGTCAAAATGGCTACTGACAGTTGGGGGAAAACCATGATGCCTCCTAGATAATATTGGGCAACATGTCATGCATCATACATATATGGCAAAATACTAGAATGGGATAGCGATGGCCTCTCAATGAAATGGAAAAGCAATTAAATCTTGATTTCAAATATGTTTTATTTACATATTTGTTATAAAAGCTTGTAGTAGTAAAAACTGTGTGCACGTAGTAGTATGAGATGGTGTGGTCATTTTTATTTATTAATTTTTTGGTTGCAATTCAATGTTTACATTTTAAAAACATAAGTGCAGAATGTTTGCAGCAGTAGTGGTACTGTGTACTGGGTCAGCACTACAGTATATACTACAATACAGTATTTATGCTTTATATAGTGCTGTAAAGTAACACATTACAATTAATAATAATAATAATAATAATAAACTATGCAAATTGAGTAGTTTTTTAAGGAATTATATAAAAAAAACATATTTATTGCATAAATGGCCTTACAAATAACTAAAGGCAGTACAGAATGTTATGTTTTTAAAAACATGCACATATTGCATAACATTCACTAGTGCTGTAAGAGCTTGGTTTGCAGCACCTTCTGCTGGACACTCAACTTTTTAGTCGGAGTTCAAAGTGCATAATGTAATAATTAACATTTCGTCATGGCTAGAGGATTTTTTTTTACCCACTATGTTACACAGATTTCTCTCTGTATGTAAACTCATCAACCTGATATAAGTCTGCTTATTGTATGCGCATATATTATTGCAATGGCCAGAGGCTTTTAAAGGAGCTGCATGTTTTAGATTTCCTTTTCTTTTTTTCTCTTTTAGTGTCATCAAAGCACATTTAAGAGCTTTTCTCTTTTGTTAATTCAATAAACATGTCTATTGTATTTTAAAGGATTTTCCATAAAGTGTAATTCTACTAGATCTACTACAATAAAACTCAAAACATATTAACAGCATTTTACCAGCAGCTTATCGCACAATAATGATGTGCTGAAACGTTGGAACAATAAATTACATTGAAAACTGTCCTTATTTTATTTAACAACGTTTTATGTCATTGAAATCAAATGCTCTGGCCTGCATTGTCATACATTTTCATATGCTGTATGTGCATGATCTAATGATGTGTGCTTTATTGTGTTCAGTGCTTAAAAATTGAAATTCTGCTCTGTAACACAAAAGTATGTAAGTGCAACACATTTGCAACATTTCATTCATTCATTTTGTTTTTGGCTTAGTCCCTTTATTAACCCAACACCCGGAAACACACAAACACTCACACACATACGCTACGGGCCAATTTAGTTTATTCAATTCACTTATTGAGCATGTCTTTGAACTAGGGGGAAACTGAAGCACCCAGAGGAAACCCACGCGAGCACAGGGAGAACATGCAAACTCCACACAGAAATGCCAACTGACCCAGCCGGGGCTCGAACCAGCGACTTTTTTGCTGTGAGGTGATTGTGCTACCCACTGTGCCACCCTGTTGCCCCATTTGCGTAACATCTGTGTATCTGCATTTTATACACAATTAGCAAAAAAATTAAAATAATAATTCATATCGTTGAAGTCAAAATTGTAAGCTCTCCTGTATTTTTTTTCTTTTTCAACTATTTGCCAAATGATGTTTAACAGAGCAAGACATTTTCACACTATTTTCTATCATATTTTTTTTCTTCTGGAGAAAATCTTTTTTTTGGTATTTTATTTAAAATTTTTTATCTTATATTTTATTTTATTAGTGCCTCAATATATATTTTTCTTGATTTTCTACAGCAGGGGTTATCAAACTGTGGGGCGCCAGTACCTGTTAAGGAGGGCGCGATACATTGAGGCGTGCACACGACTCAATTATGATGATGATTTTTATATGTTCACTAGAGTGAATCTGATTAATGTAAGCTCCACATCTAACTATCAGGCACATGTAGAGTTAATGTGTTGGAGTAAAACAAAATAAAATAGAGTGAGTGCTTTTTAAAATGAATGACGCTGAATGAAAGTAAAACAGGTGAGCCGTCTGACAAAAAAGTGCCCTTCTGGATCTTTCACTAACTTTGAAGACACTACTGACTATGTTTACATGGACATCTGCAATCTAGTTATTTGCCTTAATAAACAACAATATAATTAAGGTGTACATGTGAAGTGCTTTTATGTAAGAGTTTCCTGTAATTTTGGGTGACTTTAAGTGCAGTTTGGCAGTTTCACATTCACTCATGAACATTACATATGCAGGGGGGCGCTAATAATTGACTTCAACTGTGATTATATTTATATCATATTCAGTATCTTGTACATTGCAGGTACCTGAGTACAAACAAAAGTAGTAAGTTGTTGGCTTCAGTTCATTTATTAGTCACTAGTATCATTACTGAAAAGGGTTTCTGAACTCTACATATAATTTCTGCCTGTGAACTGTTGTGCTGTTTCATATTGTCATTGTTCATCAGCAGGAGATTCAAAGTAATCAGTGACTCCAATAATAATCTGGTCATTATAACTGCAGTGTTGATTCTGCCATTCTAATATAAACAGCTGATTTAAAAAAAAATACTTTTATCGTAATATGCTGTATTTAAGAAAAAATATAAATACACTGTCTCAAGAAGATTTGTCTCAAGCTGATTATAGAACACCCTGATGCTTGACATGCTAATCCAATGGCTTGCAGTATGTTGTTGTGGTCAGAAATCAATAGATTACTTCTGTGCGAGGAGCAGGCAGGAAGGCTTTATACAGTCACCATAATGAAGCTTTATCTGCTCTTAAAAAAAAATTCATCTGTTCACTCGCCCACATTGCACTTCAGCCCCGATGTGTTAGAATGTGTGGTGTTGGGCTGGAAAGTTTTGCTTTTAGTCTCAAAAGCTATGGCTGGGTTGATCGTTCAGTAGTCCAAGATTTTTGTAAAGTGACTGTAATTTAAATGTGTCTGTGGGTCAGGACAATTTGTACCATAATGTATTTATTTATTTGTCTGCAGATCTGCTTATAAATTGGCAGCATTATAGATGTATGGCTGGATGGATTGATTGATGTATTTATTGATGAGCTGATTGATGGATTCATTTACGCACTACTCTCAGATAAAAAAAAAAACTGAAAGAAAGAAAAAAGAAAACAGAAAGGTCACTAGCCTACTACACATTCATACCTAAAAGCTTTACATCGATACCTTAAAGGTACAGTACATACAGTATGTGTACCTGTGTAAATGTGTATTTTTTTAAGGGGTATTGCTCTGAAAGCTTGTGTATCTTTTTTTTGTTCTGAGTGTATAGCATCCATAAAAAACCTGTTAAGCCCAATAATGGTGATTCAGTGGTTGTTTGAGGTGATTAATGTACTATATATTACCATCCTTAAAGATATAGGTGCTATATAGCACTTATTGTGGATCCCCTATGATTACAAGTGAAATAATTCTGTTGTATTGTTATTTAGTGCTAGGTTTTCCCTATATGCTTTATGTATGTTTTTTTAAGCAACACATAAGCAGTTTTTTCCCACTGAAGTAAGACAACAGACTAGTGTTAATTAAAGATCTTTCATTTGTAAAATGTGTAATACTGATAACAATTGATTTTGCTGATTGATTGCTTAAGACAAAAATCATGTACAGTGAATACAACATAAGATCTTTGAAGACTGCTGGTATCACTGAAAACCGGTAATGTTAATGGCTTTTAGAATGCTATGTCAAATTATATAATGATGATGTGATGGTAATCTTAATATAGCAGGACTCCATTATGTATGGATATAATGTGAACAAAGGTTCTTTTGAAATGCACATTTTGAGCATTGAATGACCACAATGCTCTGCAACATAGTAGTAAAAGTAGAAGGATCAGATTGAAGCAGTAATCTGGAACAATGCACACAATTTAACAGATTTGTCTTTTCAACCCATGGAGGCACTGAAAATGAAAGGCAGCAATATGTTGTGGAAAAAGACAAGGGCAAAAGATTTCGAAAGAAAGGGAAAGGGTGCATACATGTAAAGAAAAGCTGGAAAAATGCCAGACCTTGTACTGTAACTGTATGTAACTTAATGTACATCCTGGGGATAGAAATGTTATATTAGTAGATCTAATTTATATCTAAAATTATTTGTATATCTACTATTTTTATGCAGATGAAAAAAAATCACACAAAAAAATAGCTGATAAAAAAAGAAACATTGACTCAACCCAAAATTGTAAAAAAGTAAATTTAAAAAAGCTGTGCACCAAGGTATCTTACAATTTGAATGTTTTTATTTACAGTGAAACCAAAAAAACGGAGGAAAAAACATATATATACACTCTCTGGAATAAAGGTACAGAAGCTGTCACTGGGGCCGTACCTTTTCAAAAGATACATATTTGTTCCCAAAGAATCCACATTGGTACATCAAAGGGACAATTTCAAATGACATAAAAATACTTTTTATTAGATATTTATATACATAATTTGAAATGTCATCCAAAACACAAAAAATAATGATTGTAATGACCAAGTGTAAGACATTAATTTGTAGATTTTCTATTTTTCATTTTTTATCCACAGCAAGGTTTTATCTAGCTTTATAAGATTTTAAAGATCCTGTGAAAACAAGTGTTTTTCTTTTTTTTAATTAATGTTAGTTAGTTTTTAAATCATCTGGAATGTGTAAACAAATAGCTACTGATATAAAAATATACTGTATCAACACACAAAAAAAAGCATTTGCTAAATATTTCAGGTGGTCTTTAAAGCTTAAGCTTGGGTTCCAGAAAATGATGCAATGAGAACAAAGCTGCAAACGGCAAGGGTTTGAGCAAGAAAAAAGACAAGAGTGCAGAGCCATGATAGCAGGAATGAATTAGAGATGGACAGTTGAAAGGAAGGCAAGAGAAAGACAAGTACTTACTTCCCTGTTTATCCGAATCTAAGAGATCCAAGACACAGAGAAAGAGAGATGGGTGGAAGAAAAGAGAAAGAGAACAAAGAGAGAAACAGGCTAATTAAGATGATTAGAGAAACGAAATAAAGACTTCATAAGTCTTTTTTTTCCAAACTGGCCACCTGTAGTGAAGAAATCACTTCAAACTAACTGCAAATTATGGTCAAGATGAGTCACCAATGCTTTGTCTGAGAAATCAGAGAAGTCTTGCTCAGCTGTTTCATCTTCAAATTAATGTTTTAGCACATTTAATAATGAAAAAAAAACAATGTTCCAATTTACATTTATATTTCATAAGAAAAAGAAGAGTATAGATATTTTACAATTTCAAATCAATTTCAAAACAAGTCCCAAGCTTTTAGGTTTTAGAAGGGCTAGACATTTTTGACTAGCTAAAGTAGCTTTGATCACATTCTGTGTAGTCCCACATTAAGATTTGAAAAACACATTAGCTTTGTCATGTACCATGCAATATACAGTATATGACGCACTTTTGAACAAGTATTGTACTGTATTGTATCCCACAATTGTGAATTTTGTGGCCTAGGATTAAAAACCTCAAAACGAATAGAAAAATAACACACTTGCTGGGGTACACAAATAACCGAAATTTTAAAAGCTTTTTAGTGTTACATTTGCTTAAAACACAAAACAGTTGTTTTCGTAAAATATGTAATGATTTTGTGCAATTGCTCTGTTAATGCATTGTATTTAAACATACTGAAACCTGTCTGTTTCCATTGAACATTGAAGGGTACAGTTTGAAATTATTATTATTATTATTACA
>CAIGQZ010001455.1:1176271-1186369 GCA_903798205.1 Danio tinwini | reverse complement strand
TTATTATTATTATTATTATTATTATTATTATTATTATTATTATTATTATTATTAAATGTATATTGTGTTAGATTTTTTTATTAATATATACACTGGAATAGTTTTAAATGCGTAATTTAAATATGTACATAAGTACGTATGTACTTACATTACTCCAAATGTTTATTTATTTATTTTATTTTCAGCTTGGTCTATTTATTAATCAGGGGTCGCCACAGTGGAATAAACTGCCAACTTATCCAGCACATGTTTTACTCACCGGATGCCCTTCCAGTTGCAACCCATCACTGGGAAATATCCCAAATGTTTAAAAGAATCTAAAACAATACTAAAACATTTTAATAAAATACATTTTAAATAATGACATGGGTCATGCCCTTTGTTGTCGTTGTTAAAGATACTATTATAAAATAAACTTCCCCATGTAATTACAACCTGAAAAATTATAAGCAATGGACTTTGGCATAATAAAAGATTTTGTACCACGTCACATTCGTCTTTAATCAGCATTTGTTCATCTCATTTCACTTTGACAGCTTTGAGCCTTACTCTGTTAATGCTACCTGATAATTCATTTGGAATACTTTAGCTCATTTATAAACATGATTTCACACTCTTGTCACAGTATCATCAAATTACCTTTGTTGTGAATATGCACTGTCTAGTGATGTAAATGACATATTGTGCCTTATAATGATTTGTGCAGTGACATGTGACATGTTCTATCATGCAAAGCAATGCTATGGGCTGGGCTAATTTTTTTTTATTGTATGTTTATTGTATCAACAATAAACTTTTTTTTACTATGATGGAAACACATTTACCAAATCACTTCCTGCATATTTATCAAAACTGTGATGTGATTTTGTTTTAACAGATCGAAAACAAAATATGCACAATGAAATAACATTAATAGACAAGCCAGTGGGACTGACCACATTGGAAAACATCTGAAATGTTGTTTTGCTCATTTTACCCTCTATGAAGTATGATGAGGGGCTGTGCTCTCAAAGAGCGGTCTCGCACGTCTAAAAGCCACCACACATTCATTGCATTTCATTTTTTTTATCTCCTGAAGTGCAATTAATTTATTACATTAGAACAAAATCCCACAGTGGCTTTTGATATTTGGTGCCAGTGTATCAGTATGGGACACTTTTGTTTTCTTTGACTCTTTGAATGGACATTTTGCTTTTGCAATAAATGAAGAGTTAGCTGCAAATGTTTTGCACATAAGTCTAATTTGCTTCTTTGAAGTAAAACATTGATACTAAAATAACTTATAAATGAGGTCAGAGAGTTATCTCTGCATGGGAGCAATATAATTTTCAACTGTCAGGTTGTTTCAATGTTCCAAAAGGTGCCATTTTGAAGGTTGGGAACCCTTAGCTTTTTCTGGTTATAGGGTTCTTACATATTTATTCAAAGTCAAATTTAAGCACTTTTCTAGCACTTTCCAGATGCATTTCCAAACTGTTTAAATTATGTAAATGATATATGTATACACATATACTTACTTCATACTACATTATATCAGATGCTATTTGTCAGAGCAGTCTGTAGTATAGTATAACATAGTAGCCTAAAGAAATATTTGATGGCATGTTGGCCCAAAGCCCAATATTAAATTACTGTCATTTACTCTCAATTATTAACTATTTAGTAACAAATGATTTGAAAAGGAACACAATTGCATTTTACTGTCAAGTATCCAAAAGCACTTTTCAAACCTTGAAAACATTAGATTTCAATTCAAGCATTTTTCAATAATTTCCAGAACTTGTAAGAACCATGAAGATTGTTAAAGACCACCTTAATCCAAAATCCCATGCCAAACTAGAATGACACAGTGCACATCGTCCGTGAAGTTTGTAGGGTGTCTCAATTGAAATGGGTTGTGTTGCACCCTTTTTCAGAATCTGGATGAGCAGCATAGCCATAGATATACACACTATTAAACATTCTGTGGCTGTCCCTTTTTTTTTTTCTCTCCCCAGGTTCATGTAGTTCAACCTTGCTTTCAAATACCATCTCTCTCTTTCTCTCAATTTATCTGTCCTGTTGTCATTGAAGATCACCCCAGGCTCAGCTGCTGCACAGCGTGGCATTCTCATCAAAGTCTGCCATTCTTTCATTCTTCCTGAACCAAATTACATAATCAATATTTCTGTCTTCACCTCAAAACATTCCTCTTGCTCCCTCTTGTCTCTTCAACTCCACAGCATTAAAGGGAGTGGAGGACTGAATTCACAAGATTATTGTAATTTTGGGGTAGCAGAATAAACAAAATATCCCTCGTGCAGTTCTACAACCAAAACAGGTTTTGAATTGATGCATACATTTTTAATATTTAAATTTATAAACTCAGAATAAAAGCATTTACACATTCGACATCACTGTTTGATTTTGTTACCATGATGCTTTCACTGCTTCCTGAACTAGCATCTGAACTTGCAAACCATATGTGGTTTGATTCAAAAAGGTAATTTGACGTAGATACTGTCACATGCTGGCTTGATGTGATAATCCAAATATGGTGGCTTGATGCAGAAGAATGATAAACTCACATTTAATAAACATCAGGAGCCATCAGAGATAAACAATGCATAGAAGATAATGGTTTAAAATCCACTTCGAGGCAGGGACATCAAGATAAAAAGTTTAAGTCAAAGTTTAGTGTTCAGATACAAAAGCCTCTAGGTGCCATCTGAAATTTTCTTTTAACATTTGTACTTTTCTAAGGCTAATTCTAAGTAATTTTACTTTAAAGGCAATGAAAATAACCTATTCATCACCATTAAAATGAAATTGCTGAACATGCAAATAGAGGAACCTGTGAAAAAAAAAATCAAATCCAAAAAAAAAAATCAGATGGCATTTAGGCCCAATCCCAATTCTATACCTTAGCCCTTCCCCTTACCCCTCGTTTTGCGCATTCCCGCGAAAGGGTAGGGGTGTCCCAGTTCTCTTTAGCTTAAAGGCGTAGGGCTAATGGGAAGGGATATACACCCCTTTGAACGAAGATTTTTCAGGACCACACTCGAAAACTAAGGGGTAAGAAAATTTCCCAGAATACACCAAATACAACGGCAGTTTCCCTGCACCCAGAAGTAAGGAAAGCCACAAATTTGTATTTTTTGTCATTATTATGAAATTTTACAACATACAAACACGTTTAAATATATTCACAACCACGTTCATATTTTACCGTCATGCTTTTATTAAAAAATGCTAAATTTCGCTATCTATAATCCCTAATAATAACTCCTGTATAGTAGTCCCACAACATTCTGACATTCGATGACACTCAAACCCTCTGTCAGAAAATCCTATTGGCTGAGAATTAGCTTTTTACAGTGTCTGCTATAATGTTAATATTGTTTTCGGTGTGTTTTCATAGATGGATATGGCCACGGTGTAAATGTGCAGTATAGTTACGATCTTATTGCCACATTATATCGTTATGATAACATAATATATGACTTCAGTGATTTCCTGAAGATAAATACCAAGAAATAACACAACTGGAATAACTACAGCAGTCGCGATCGTCTGATCTCATATGAAGCAAGAGATTGCGATGACATATAATGCGATGACGTGTGCAGGTGCTGTAGTGCTGTCCCAATTCTTAGGGGTAAATTTTGAAGCCCTTCCCCTTCACACTCGTTTTTAAGCGCCAAGGGGAAGGGGTACAAAAATAGAATTGGGATTGGGCCTTAGTATCTTTTGTATCTGAACTCTTTAAGCATAAACTATAAATCTGTAATCTTTAAAAGCATAGCAGCCCACTGTGTAAAATAGATCTTATTAACAGTTTGTTTTCGGTTTACATTAAAAGCAATTAATTGAACTGCTTGACTTCTTTTTTAGTTAATTATTTCATACAATTCTGTACATTTTGTAAATTGATAATTCTTATTATATTTCCTTTGAAAAAGGTTTCTTGGTGGCAAAATGTACTGACAAGCATTTATGTCATTAAATATAATAAGTCATAATGACTTATACCATAGAGATATTTCTTTTCATAATGTTTAATTGAGTTTCTAATTACACATTTCTAAAAATAGCATTGCAATTTAGTCAATTTAGCTGTGTGATTCAGTATGTTCAAACTATGTAAATAAGTACTTGTTTAAGCATGTCAAAATACTGCTAAAACAACAGATAAAATCACATTTTAATGTAGTTTCTATAAATTATAAATGCTTAAAAATTATTTTAAGGAATGAACATGTTTGACATTAAGTTAATTATATTAATGCAAGCAGACAATGCAGTTGAAAAAAAGTTTTTTATTATTTAAATATTTCCCAAATGATGTTTAAGAGCGCAAGGACATTTTCACAATATGTCTGATAATATTTTTTTTTCCTCTGGAGAAAGTCTCATTTGTTTTATTTTGTCTAGAATAAAATAAGTTTTTAATAATAATAATAAAAAAAAACATTTTACGGTCAGAATTATTAGCCTCGTTAAGCTATATATTTTTTTGATAGTCTACAGAACAAACCATCCTTATAGAATAACTTGCCCAATTACCCTAATCTGCCTAGTTAACCAAATTAACCTACACTCAAAAAATTATTTTGTTTTGCTTGTTCAAACTACTTATTTAAAATAAGCTGAATCAACACAGTTCTTGAGATTTCATTGGGACAACTTAATTTCTTTATGTTCAATCCACATAAATTTGTTAAAAGTGTTAAGCTAACTTAATCAATTTGTGTTGAGACAACATAAATGAATTGTGTGGAACCCTGCATTTTTTACAGTGTAGTTCAGCCTTTAAATGTCACTTTAAGCTGTATAGAAGTGTCTTGAAAAATATCTAGTAAAATATTATTTACATCATTTGTCATCATGGCAAAGATAAAAAGAATTAGTTATTAGAAATGAGTTATTAAAACTATTATGTTTAGAAATGTGCAGAAAAAATATTAAACGTTAAATGTAAAAAAATAAATAGAGGGGCTAATAATTCAGGGTGGCTAATAATTCTGACTTCAACCGTATACACTACAGTTGCAATCATAAATAAATCCTAAATAGATTGAATGCATTATTTCATATTTTGGGATACAGCAGTTACACGTAAATTCACAATGGCTGACATAGTGCATATCTTAATAATGCTCTGAATTCTTGAGGCTGATGATAAAACATGAAAAAAAAAGAAAAAAGCTGAGATTATAGATGTCAGTGTTGAAAATATATTTGTGCAAACTAGTGTGAGATGTGGCTCACAGGTGCACATACTAGAGGAGTGTGGGCGACAGCATGAGCTGTGACTTGGCTACGGCTGCAACATATTTTCTTGACAACTCTTCACAGACTTAAAATATCCAAAAAGTTACTGTAAGTAAAATTTAAAAAGTTACTGCAAACTGTAATTTTGTAATGTCTGTTCAGCTGTAGCTGCGGTGTGAATGTGTTTGTCAGACCTGTCTAAGGGGTAAGCAATTGCCTTCTAAGAAATTGTGGTTCAGTTTCACATCCACCGTCTTTTTTATATATTTTTTTGAGCATGGATTCAAGAATAGGGATTTATTTGCCTTGGGCTTAGATTAATGACTCAGAAAGAATATCTGTATTCTATTGAGAAAGCATGGTGAGCGCAAAGAACTGAAGGTATTATTAATACATAAGCAGAATAATTTTGAATAAGAAATGTCTTTTTGTGAAGGGCAGATATGAAAGAACTTTGAAAGGTTTGGCAACTCTTTGTTCATATGGGGCAAGTCACGCTCTAGAACAATCCATGATACTAATACTTCTTATACTTCGTATCAGGATATGAGCTTCCTATTTAATATTCAAGAAGATACTGTACACTGTCACTCAAAGATCAGTCTGAAATATATATATTTTAAATGTTTTTGAAGGTTTTCGTTTGCTTACTGAGGTTGCATTAATTCAAATCAAACAGAAATTATTATTTAAGTTATACTGCCATACTTTACTACATTTTTGATGCACTCTTTTCTTATTTGACTACTTTTTTAAATATAATGTCTGTTATGAAAAGCTGAATTTTCATCAGCCATTACTCTTCAGGGTCATGCAAACTTTCAAAAAACATTTCAATATGCTAATTTGCTTCTCAAGAACCTTCAAATATTATTGTTTCATAATCTCACCAGCTCCATACTTTAAATGGTGCCTTACCACGGAAGCAAATAATATACACTGGGCAAGAAATTTAATCAAGACTACATTTTAAAGGAATAATATAAACAAATGTGTAAACAAATGCGCACTTAGTTGAGAGAAAAACTGTAAAGGCCAGTGTTATATTTTATATAATACATTGGCAGCAATCAGGCAAACATTTTAAAATGTGTTTAAAGTATTACCCCAAAAAATAAAGTTTTGTCCTTTGTCATTCTGAGATTATCTTTGGAACACAAATTAACCCTCTTATGAACAGTGGCCACTGCAGTGGACAACTAATTAAAAGTACAGTAATTTTGCATTAAATGCAATGGTTTCTTTGGCAAAACTGAATATCAGACTGTTGTCCTCTGCTGCACAACTCCATTCAACTCTTTTTAGTGGTCAGTCAATGTACTGCAGATTAATTTCCTCAATTTAATTTTCCAATTAAGTCAAACAGCCACAATTGTTGACTTGTTGCTGGCATATTATGTCATTGTCAAAAACCCAAGAGACATAAAAATATAATTATATAAATATACTAACATTTAAGAGAGGATTGTATTCTTTTATATATACATTGGTTTACTTTTTTAATAGCTAGTAAACTACTAAATGTTTTTTTTTGTTTTGTTTTCAAAACATTAAATTAAATAATTGTTTGTAGATTCCACTGGATTGTACATTTCTGTAACTTTCCTTAAAATATATTTTTTGAAAAATAAATACATATATATATATAAAAGGAAGTTGCTGCTGGGCATTCCCACCTTGAGGTTTCTTAAGTAATGTTAATATATGACATTCACTGACAGCGAATCCGCTGAAATTTGAAAATTGTCACGTCACTTGAAACGCCCACATCCTGTCACCAATTGGCACTACTGCTTGTGTAGCTGGAGATTTCTTGAAAATCCTAGCTCTCAATAGAAATGAATGGTCGCTTGTCACTTTGCCACTGCATGTTGCTGTTAGTGTGAATGGGGCTTTAGACAGCTAGGATTGAGATATTTGAATTTAAAGTCCAGAAAAGGCACTTAAACCCTATTCAAAATATTCCATGTGACTTCAGTGCTTCAACAGTCTGTTCTTCAAAATCTAGATTTAATCATAAAGAATCATAAAGGTTTTGCTCTCTTTAGTCCAGCATGTTTACTATGGGCAATATGACGCTGGTATATTGCACTACTCTAATGTCAATATGTCATACTTCATTTAGCAAACAAAGGAGAATTCCATTTTTTTCTGATCCACAAAAGTGTTTTTGGAGCTTTAATGAACCACTAAAGTCACATGGAATGTTTTACAGTGTTTTTGGTTCCTTTTATGGACTTCTTATGGACGTCTTGTAACTGTTTCTGCCTATGGAGGATGAGATAGCTCTCAGATTCTAAGATATCTTAATTTGTGTTCTGAAGATGAACAAAGTTTGGTTCCTTATCAGTGGATTGAAATGACAAGGTACAATAATTAATAACATAATTTTTATATTTTGGTAAGCTAATCTAAATGAAGTGTCTAAATATTACTTGAAGCCAATGTAGCTACTTTATGTAAGCTAATAATGCTGTGCTGTTTAATAAAATACACTTTTGTGTAAGTAATAAAACCAATTTCTTTTCAAATGTGTCCTTAGCTACTTTGTGCCCTTCAAAGGCTTTACATCTTTTGTACTTCACTTTCTTTTAAATCTCACCCAAAAGACACATACTTGCTGAATCGCTTGTCAAAACCCCTGTAACCTCAACAGACTCTCACCTCGTACTCCTGTTTGAAGCCGTACCCCTCGCCTGTCTTCATCTGGTTGATGTGCTGGAGCAGATCTGCCACTCTCACAGCCGGGTGGAGCTGCCCTGTGTGGTACGGAGAACTTTTTCTCCTGCAGTGCCTTCTGGGAGAACCACCCAGCAGGCTGCTGGACTCATTGACGGTGCTGCGCTGCTCATCTGAAGAGTGAGAGTAAGAAAAGAAAGAGGGAGAAAGTTAAACACAAACAGACTGTGGTGTAGAAGCTACAATGCACTCAAAGATAACTTGCAAATTGCAATGAGAGTTGCTTCACTGAAGGTGTGAATTGTAGCGGCCGAGAGAGTTGCAGTCCTGAGAATCACAGTCGATGTGCAAGTGTAAATTGAAGTAAAACTGCAGGGGTTGAGATGTTAGACGGGTATTGTATGAAGACGGCAAGTGGTACTGGTTCCTTGTGCAAACTATCTGTCTTCCATGTAGTTCTCTTGCCATGCAAATTACTGCTGTATCTGTGCAATATTACAGAAAATCCTATAAACGACGATTGAGGATATTGTATACTGGAGATCACTGAATTAGAACCAGCAATAGCAGAGTGTGGTGCAAGACAAGTTTGGAAGTGTTTGTGCAGGGACTGGTGTGTGAAAGTGGGAGACAGAACTGACTCAGAGGGGCAAAGATGGGAATTCTCAATGTTTTCCATTGTTCATGTATGTGCCGTTGTTCACAACAGCAAAGGAAAAGCATATTTCCTTTCCTTGCTGAGACAAATGCAACAAGGTGAGATCTGAAAAGTTGTGTACAGGTACTCGCCTGTAAAAAAATGCCTATGGGGAGACAGAATCTTACAAGAGAAATACTAAGATTGCTGGAAGCAAAAACAACCCCTCCCCCACCAAATTTTTACAGTATTTCCTATTATATTTATCTTTTCCTTCTCATTTCCGAAATGGACCAATCCAACCGTTGAATTAAACAACAACAACAACAACAACAACAACAACAACAACAACAACAACAACATTAACAACTATATAGTTTTGTATATAGTTTTTGTATATTGATTCACTCTAACTCAGTGGTTCTCAAACTGTGGTAAACGTACCACTAGTGGTATGCGGCCTTCTAGTGGTACGTAGAGGAATACTGAATAATGAAAGAAAAAAGGTAATACACTTTTAACCCTTTAATGCAAATGATTACACTGATGTGATCAGCACCGTACGATCACATCGGTGTGCTTAGAATTTTTACTTCAGTTAATTGCGTTATCACATGCTAAAAATAAACCCGCTTTGGTGCCAGAGCCAGAGAAAAAAGGATGCGACGGAGCAGATACATGCTAGAGAAGCACTTTTCAAGACCAGTGGTGTTGTGTTGGCATTCCAGTTACTGCAAACTCAGCAATTTGCCCATGCTGCATCATTAGTAATGCATGTTTTCCATATATAAAGTTATTTGTTTTGTAAAGCAGATTGGCTTTCGATTAATTTGTTAGATTAGAACCTCAGATTTAGGTTAATTCATCTGGATGTGATTCAAATGTTGCAGAGAAAAGAACAGACTCATAGACTTGGATCTAGAATATAGTCTAATTAAAGCTAGTCTCTATCTACGGTTAACACAAACTCGGTCCACTTAAGATGAGATTTCAAATCACAGAAATTCTGCACATATGAATGGAAAAATCATGTATGAATTGGTCAAGCAGCGTATTTATGCATATAATCCCTCACTTTTCTGACACACATACTATAAAGGACAAGCAGTAAGCAGATTTAATTTCTAATTTGTATTTGAAATTCCAAATTTTTTATTTTAAAATACAAGTTAATATTTAGATTTTAAAGATATACAAATATGTAATGTGTACATGCAACACGTATTTTAAAATGTGTCAAAAATGGTTTATATATGAATATGATGACATATAGCCTATATTTACGAGGTACAAGCAACATTTCCAGGTTTTGATAAATAGGTTACAATTTGTTAATACTTTACATTTAAGTACAGCAGTTTTCTTTTTTACTTTAAGAACAGTAACCTACCATTTTTTATTAACTTTTAAAAGCACATTTTAAACGTTGACTTTTAGTTTTTTACTATTATTTTTTCATTATTATTAGTCCAATAGGCTATGGTTAATGTTTAATTTCTAACTATTTATGTTTAAAGTGGCTGACAATA
>CAIGQZ010001455.1:1147573-1161271 GCA_903798205.1 Danio tinwini | reverse complement strand
ATCTGCAACATGTATACATTTTAATGCACTTATAATTGTGGAACTATAACCAAATGCATCATGCTTAATTAATGGCATATATTTTTGTCAGTTTCTTTTTATTATTTTGGCTCACTGGGCCAATCTTGAAAGAGGAATGATTATGTAATATTCAAATGATACTACTGGGTGGATTGTGCCCAACTATCAGCACTCGCATTTTCAGAGAGTGCCACATTAAGGTAACAAATATGCATTTATCTCTTGCCAAAGTGTGAGTGAGTCCGCAGCAGGGACGTTTGGTTAGAGATGATGTATATGTGCTGTCAGTGAGACATGCCCTCAAGCGTGTAAACAGTGCAGATAAAGAATGAATTACCTTTACGAGCGATTCGAATGCAGTTGATCCTTGTCTCCTGAGAATAAAACAGAGAGTGGATGTAAGTTATCAGAGCTATCTAAGGGTTAGAGGATAGAATGTGTGATTTATTGAAAAACTCTGACAAAAAATCCCACAGGCAGTCAAGAATAAATAGAAATGCTGACTTTGATGACATTTACTAGCAAATGAATGAGAACATCAGTTGGACATAAAAGTTTGGTTCGAAAACTAGCTCCTGTGCTGTCTGCAGTGTGCTTACATTGCCTCATAAGTCATCATCCTTAATCAAATAAAAGATCATAACTGACAAATTCAAATTGATTTCCATCAACAGCATACAAACAGCTATCTTGCACAAAAAAGAATGCACTGTAAAATATCTTTCTTTGCTTATTTATCTAAAAATCAAACCTTAGGAAACTTTAAAACCTTTGCAAACATTAGAAAAAAAAACATATTATGCTCCATTTTACATTTTTAAACAATAAAGGAACGCTACTTTAGAATTTTTTTAGCTAGTTTGAAACAAGTAGTAAGTAATTTAATAAAGTTAAACTAAACTAAACTAAAATCCAAAACATACATGCAATACAAATCAAAACAAAAAACAAATAAAAAACTATGTGTATATATATAGATATATAGATATATATACACTGTGGTGGAAATAGGTACAGTATTCAACACATCATGTTTTTTTTTTTTCTGGGAAACATTTTTTAAAGGAGCAGTTCACATGGAATTGAACCAGGTTTTGGTAAAAACCCAAGCAATACAAATATAAAATGGGCTATAATAACGATAGAATGAAACAAAAAAAAAAGTACTGAAATGTATTTAATCCTTGATATAAAAGGCTTTTTTTGGTGATGGCAGCTTAAAGACACCTCTCATATGGAGAATGAAGTTACATGTGTTGTTCAGAGTTTAAAAATCTTAATGGTTCTGTGGGTCATGTCTATCAAATTTGAGCTTTATTTTGTATTTTCTATTGGATTCAAGTCAGGTGATTGACTAGGCCATTCTACAACTTGATTTTTCTTCTCTGAAACCATTTGAGAGCTTTCCTTTCCTTCGTTTTGTCTTGCTGAAATGTCCACCTTGGTCATCTTCATCATCCTGCTAATGTAGATGTTGAACTAAATCAGCTAATATTAATATACATTGATGAAGGGCAGAGGGTTGCTTTTTTAACTCCTGAGACATTTCAGCTGCTGTCTGGGCTTTCACCACATTTCACCTCCCTTTCTTCATGTGTTCAGTACTTGTTCACTGTGCTATTTCATTTTATTACACATAACTTAATTTGTAAACTGATTTTGTTTTCTTTGCATATATGGATTTATTTGGCTGTTAACAACATCTGACGAAAAACAACAACAGCGCAGAGAAAAACGGTGACGTGTTCAATACGTATTTACCACTGTGCACATATCCACATTTGTTTGTGTTGGCATTTGTGCCTTCTCTACAAAGAACGTGTTATTATATTGGCAACCTTTTGTAAAAGTGTTCATGTCTAGAGATTGCACATGGTTTTGGAACAGTTCATCTCTATCTCTCTCAGACACAGAGGGTAAGATACAGAGACATTATCAAATTAAGATATACAGGTGCAAATTGTGGCTTTATGTGACAATTATGCAAATTCATCCACCTAGATTGAAGTCAAGACCTTCCTCACCTAAACTGCCAGTAAATTGCTTTTTAAATTGAAAATCAGCTTCCAGTTGCTTTCTCTTCTCTTTTACCGGGGCATATGTGACATATTTACCACTATATTTTAAAATGTCATTAAAACATATGTTCTGCAGTCCCCAGACGAGCTTGTGGGTGGCACTGAGGGGGAGCGTTGAAATTAATTGCTGTCAGATGATATATGATATGAAATAATATGCAGGTCACGCTCAACACTGTTTTACAAGTGGCTGTTAACAGCGGTAATGCCCAGCAATTTCCACGATTCAATATGGTCAATATTCAGATTAAAAATGTGTCTGTCTGACGCACCTACAAATGTGATTGACTCTTATGTGTCCGTGGAAATGTGAAGAGGAGGAGTGCACTGCCACTGCATCCATAATTCACTGAAGAAAATGTCAGTGGAGATTGTTAGTGCAAAAAAAAAAAGAAACGTGCTGGGCTGTGTTGCTGCATGTGGGCTTGTTCAAAGGATGTCACTATATGTTCTAAAAGATGTGTGTGTGTCTCTATGTGTGTGGTTTTCTATTTTTAGATGCCTCCTTTGCTGTATGGTTATAGGTTGGTAATTATGCAAGAGTAACCCTGGGTCATTCTAAACCCAGGTGAACAGAGTTACCTAGGGTTAAGAATTAATCTAGAGTATTCATAAACAGGCATTTCACACTGTGTTCATAAACCCTTGGGTAGCGAACAGCACAGTACATATTTGCATAAAAGCATTTAACGTTGCACATATATTCCTGACTTCTATCAAGTTTTTTTTTTTGCTGAATAAGGTTTTTAGACCATAAGGTAAGAATGAAAAAATCTTTACTCCAACTGACACATTTTTCATCATCACATTAGATTGTTTTCTCTTAAAATCACTGTTTATATGAGTCTAATCTTACAAGAAATTCAATCATTCATTTTCCTTCGGCTTAGTCCTTTTATTCATAGGGCTTGCCACAGCAGAATGAACTGCCAACTTATCCAACTCTTCCAGCTGCAACCCAGTATTGGGAAACCAATCTTACAGGAAAATAAAAGTATTTAATGAACTATTTCATTTATTTAAAAAATACTAATTCTGCTTCTGAATGTCTCCCTATTGTAAGTTAAAACTATACTTACTGTACATGATAACACAGGGTTAAAAGCAGAGTTTAAAATCCCTCCTTAGCAATTTTAAGCATGAGTAAAATGGGTTCCCCTTCGGGATAGAACTTCAATCTGTAAATCTTGTGTTGAAGCGGGATAAGTAAGGGCCAGGGAATACATTGGAAGACCGCGCCTCTGGTAATGCAGGTGCGCTCACGATCTCTTTTGCCTGGCAATGGGGGGCGAAGGTAAGGTTCAATTATTATGGCGTTTTCCATACATTTCCCTATAGTGGAAGTTTTTCCACATAGCATTAAAGTTCCCCTACCGATGGGGAACGCTCTGGTTACTAATGTAACCCTCGTTCCTAGAGGGAGGGAATGGAAATGCTATGTTCCTTCGCCATAATGATTGCCCCCTAGCTGTTGAGGTGAAAGTTTCTTCAGCTAAAAAATGATGCTTTGGATTTGTGCGTGCTGTGCTCTTATAGCCAAATTGATTGCAACAAGCATCAGCTGCACAAGCTGAAGCTGCCAACTCGTTGGCATTTAATTGGCCCGTTTACATACTCTTTTAGATGATTGGCTTTCTGAAAAAATCCCCATAGTGGAAGTTTTTCCACATAGCATTTCCGTTCCCTCCCTCGAGGAACTAGGGTTACTTTAGTAACCGGAGCGTTATCTTGTCAAGTTTCATACTGTACATACCCAGGGTTTAATCTTGGGTATTCAATTTTAATGCTGAAAGTTTCACACTAAGTTTCACACTATAAGGGGGGAAGTTCCCCTTCGGGAGGGGAACTTCAATGCTATGTGGAAACTTCCACTATGGGATTTCACTCAGAAAGCCAATCATCTGAAAGAGTATGTAAACGGGCCAATGAAATGCCAATGAGTTGGCAGCTTCAGCTTGCGCACCTGATGCTCGTTGCAATCAATTTGCTATAAGAGCACAGCACGCGCAAAGCCAAGCATCATTTTCACTTCAGAGACTTCAACAGCCTTCTGAGAGAGTCGATGAGGGTTCCTCCAGCTGAGTTTCAGACAGAGAGTGAACGAGAGCGATCTCCCGGTCCAGAGTGTGTGACACGCAGTGGCACACGGTCGAGCTGGGTTTCTCCCTTGCCTGGCGTCCTTTGGGTCCGGTCCTCCAGAGCGGTATGTATTGTTGCGAATTTCCTAAAAGAGCAACACGGTCGTGCAGCATGTCTTTTTCAAGACGTCGCTCCGACTGTGCGTTTCTGGATGCGGTGGTTTCCTGTCCTCGGATGATGGGCACGAGCACTGCGTTTCATATCTGGGGGTCCAGCATGTTAATGCAGTGCTCGCGGGCAGTGCATGCCATCACTCGGTGGCATGTCTGTTGCGCAGTTAAGATCGCGGTTCGCTCTTACAAAAGAGCCACCCACCCCAGTTGTCCCCCGCTCCGCGGTGGGCACTCGGGCAGATCTGAGGGTTACAGTGAGAGTAAATCTGCCGCCCTCGGGCTTGTGGACCTCTCGCTCCTCCACGCGCTCCATCCAAGCTTTGAGTGAGAGAAGCGCTCCATCTTCGGATGGCCGCCCTCTCACTTGATGACACCGAGGCTCAGATGTCCACCGCTGCATCGAAGGCTGGGCTGTCATGCTCTGATAAAAGATTTTCGCCCCTCCGCCCGCGTGGTGCCTCCTTCTGCTGAAATCAGCCTCAACTCCCGTCCAAAGCGTGTTGGTCCTCTGCCTCCCGAGCCAGAGCCCACACAGCCGCGGACCACGCTGCTTCCACCCTGCACGCCAGGGTCCATGCGCGCGCGCTGGCCCAGCTGCACGAGGGTGGTTCCGACCCAGGCTTGTTACAAGCCCCGCACCGCACCCGACTGAGCTCCACGGACCTTAAGTCCGCTGCGTGTGCCCCGGGAAGGACGATGGCCACGTTAGTGGTCCAGGAGCGCCACCTCGGGCTAAACCTGGCAGAAATATGCGCGGAGTCGACAAAGTTCACTTTCTTGACTCCCCCATATACCAGTCTGGCCCGTTCGGCGACACCGTTGGTGGATTCACCCAGGAATTCACGGCGGTGCAGTCGGATACGATGGACCATCCATCGGCGGGAATGTAAGACCGCTCCCCCCCGCCGAACCATCCACATCCACTGCTTGTCGCTGAGAGCACCCGTCTACGAGTGCTGCTCCGCCCCCGCCTGCGCCTCTGGCCAGCGGCAGCGCCGAGCACCTCACAGGCAACCAGCGCTCCCCGTCCCAGAGTGCCGTTAAGTCCGGTTAACGGACCGCGAAGCGCTCCTGAGACAGCCATTTGGAGAAGAGGGAACCTGCTCTCTCCCCGGTGGGGGGTCTGGCTCCTCAGAGAGAGCATTTTTCCCTTCCCTGGATGTGATAGCCCGAATACTGCCAGTCTGGGACGCGATGAAAAGCCTTTCAGCTCGCAGGATCGGTGCACTTCGCCAGTGGCTCACGAGGTCTGGGAGGACGGTCTCCTTTCTCTCACACCTCCAGCCCTCCCCTCCGGAGTCTGGGTGTAAGGTGAGTGAATCTCTTGCCTCCAGCTCTTCCGCGGGACCCCAGCGCTCCCCGAATCAGCACTCCTACTCCGCGCTGCCCCACTGCTGGTACGTCAACGATCGTAGTGATGCAGTCATTAGCGAGAGCTCTGCCTGCCTGGTTAGCGCGGGCCAGCCCTTCGCGGTGGCTCATATGCACGATCAGACTCGGCTACGCGATTCAATTCGCGAACGGCCTCCCAAGTTCACGGGTGTGTTTCTCACCAGGGTCAGCCCTGTGCCCGCCCCTGTCTTGTGAGAGAAGATTGCTGTCCTCCTGGCGAAGGATGCAATCTAACCGATCCCTCCAGCCGAGATGGAGAGCGGGTTTACAGCCTGTAGTTCATCGTACCAAAAAGAGCAGTGGGCTATGGCCAATTCCAGATCTGCGCGTTTTGAACCGCTGTCTGCACAAGCTGCCGTTCAAAATGCTTATGCAGAAGCGCATCCTCTGGTGCGTTCGTCCTCGGGATTGGTCTGCAGCAATAGACCTGAAGGGCGCGTACTTCATGTCTCCATACTCCACGCCACCGTCAGTTTCCGCGGTCTGCGTTAAGATCGAGCCTGGCAGTACAAGTCCTCCCCTTCGGGTTCTCTCTGTCTCCGCGGGTCTTCACCAAGCTCGCGGAGGGGGCCCTCGCGCCCCTTTGGCTCGCGGGCATCCGCATACTCAATTATCTCGGTGACTGACTGATTTTAGCCCTCTCTCGGGAGCAATTGATTATGCACAGAGACAAGGTGTTCCAGCACCTCCACCTATTGGGGTTTCAGGTCAACCGAGAAAAGAGCAAACTCGCCCCCGGGCAGAGGATCTCTTTTCTCGGGTTGGAGCTGGACTCGGTCACCATGACAGCGCTCCGCTGAGAACAGCTCGGTCACCTGAGAACGCGCTCCGCTAATGCTGAACTGTCTGAGAGAGTTAGACAGCAAAATAGTGGTCCCACTGAAATCTTTCAGAGGCTCCTGGGGCATGTGGCATCCGCAGCCGCTGTCACGCCGCTCGGATTGCTCCATATGAGACCACTTCAGCACTGGCTTCACGATCGAGTCCCCAGACGCGCATGGCACGCAAGCACACACTGGGTGACTGTCACTACGCTGTGTCGCCGCGCCCTCAGCCCCTGGAACGATCCCTCGTTCCTACAGGCCTGAGTGCCTCTAGGACAGGCGTCCAGAAATATTGTCGATTTGACAGATGCTTTCCAGCACGGGCTGGGGGGCCGTGTGTTGCGGGCATGCAGCACTGGCTTGTGGAAAGGAACCCAGTTGCATTGGCATATCAATCGCCTAGAGCTGTTGGCAGTGTTCCTCGCTCTCCTCCGTTTTATCGGTGCTGGAGCGACAACACGTGCTGGTCAGGACGGACAGTACGGTGGCGTGAATCAACCGCATGGGGGTATCCGCTCTCGCCGCATGTCTCAGCTCGCCCGCCGTCTGCTCCCCCGGAGTCATACGCGGTGCAATTGCTGCATTCCATTTTTCCCCACCGAGCTCAACCGTGCAGCCATTCGCTCTCACGGTAGTTTCGCCTGGGAAAATGGGGACTCCACCCCCGACTGGCCAGCTGTTATGGGCTGTGCCTTTCTCTCTAACTCAGAGATTTGTGCGCTCTCGCTTGAGTTCCCCACTTGGCGAACCCTGTAAAGTCCACTGGCTTACAGCTGGCCCCGGGGCGTGCGTAATACGCATTTCTCCAGTGAACCTACTCGCACAGATACTGTGTAAAGTCAGGGAGGTCGAGGAACAGCTCTCGTATTGCGCCTCTCTGGCCCAATCGGACCTGCTTTTTACTCTCCTCGTGATGGCCCCTCCCTGGCACATCCCCTGGAAACAGGGGACAGGCACCGTTTGGCACCCGCACCCAGATCTATGCCTCACGTGCGGTTCATAGATGGAGTGCGGAGGACTTAGGTGACCTACCGATTAGGTGGTTAACACTGTCACTCAGGCTGCGCACCCTCTACGAGGCATGCCCACGCCCTGAAGTGGAGTCTATTCGCTGTGTGGTTAACTTTTTCCCCGAGAAGGAAACCCCGAACATGCCAGATCAGAGTGATGCTATCCTCCTTCAGTTGACTGGAGCTAAGGCTGTCCCCTCCACTTTGAGGGGTTGGCGTTACGATCATCCCCGCTCTATGGATGCGGTGATGGCGGCGCGCTGGGAAGTATCGTCTCATCATCTAGTTCCCAGAGGCGCGAGACATAAATATTAATTATTCCTGTTTCCCTCTCATACCCACTTGGAGATCTCTTTTAGGAGAGGTCTGCTCGATCACTCGACTCAGTATCTTAAGATTTCTGTCCAGGTAGACAGCTCTGCTGGTCGCGTTCGCATCGGCCAAATGGGTGGGTAACTGGGGGCATTTCGGTCAGCGAAATGTGCCAGCGTGTTGGGCCGGCCCACTCTCACGTTTACCTGAGACCCCCGCCCACCTAGGTGCTCTAGGTTCCTACAGCATTCTTTCAGCTATGTAGTGAACCTGCAAGCGCTGCCAACGGAAGAGGCAGACCCAGCCCCTTTATTTGCTGCGTCCTTCGCGCTTTGCGTATTATACGGACCATACTCAGCTCTTTTATCTGTTACAGTGATCGGCAGAAGGGAAGTGCCGTATCCAAAACAGGGGTTGGAACATATCCACTGAACCGTGACAGCATCTGTCTCAGCGGAGAAGTCAGGCGCTGGCCCGTTACGTTATTGGTCTGCCCGCTGGTCAGCCCGCGTTCTGGGTATAGGTGCCCGCTATGTGCGATCCCCACAAGGCGATCCCATATGCTTATACTGCCACGGTGCAGTCCCCCCTCACAGGCGGACCCGTGTCTTCCCTCACCGCTTACCATCTTATATTCATATGCGTACTCCCCCTTCTCAGGGCTAGTCCATATGCTCTCTCGCCACTAGTCTCCCCACTTGGGTAGCAGGTGGCCTCCGCAGCATCCTCCCTATCGGGACTGCACGCTCCCCAACGTACTGTCGTATTAAATTCCTGGAAAGTGTTCTAGACGCATCTGCGGCTCCCGAAAAATATATCTAAATCCGTAAATCTTCTGTTGAAGTGGGATAAGTAAGGGCCAGGGAACACGTTGGAAGACTGCGCCTCTGGTGACGCAGGTGCGCTCACGCTCTCTTTTGCCTGGCAAACCTCTCATCGGGGGCGAAGGTAAGGTTAAATCATTATGGCGTTTTCCAAACATTTCCCCATAGTGGAAGTTTCCACATAGCATTGAAGTTCCCCTCCCGAAGGGGAACGCTCCGGTTACTAAGGTAACCCTCGTTCCCCGAGGGGGGGAACGGAAATGCTATGTTCCTTCGCCATAATGATTGCCCCTTAGCTGTTGAGGTGAAAGTCTCTTCCGCTAAAAAATGATGCTTGGCTTTGCGCGTGCTGTGCTCTTATAGCAAATTGATTGCAACGAGCATCAGGTGCGCAAGCTGAAGCTGCCAACTCATTGGCATTTCATTGGCCCGTTTACATACTCTTTCAGATGATTGGCTTTCTGAGTGAAATCCCATAGTGGAAGTTTCCACATAGCATTTCCGTTCCCCCCCTCGGGGAACGAGGGTTACCTTAGTAATCGGAGCGTTTCACACTATAGCCTACATTCCTAAACTCTAATGTAACATTCTTATTTACATATCTGTGATGTCAATGTCATTAAAAAATGCAGCATGAAAACTCTTGACGTTAAGGTTCTATGCACATTCTCATAATATATATTGCAGACTTAGGTTAGTTTTTGAATTAAAAGGGGCTAATTAAACAAGTTGTCCTTACAATGTGTACATTTTCAGTCATAATTTAACATATATGTTTCATTGCAAATTCTAAAAACAAAAACATTCATACGATGTGATTTATTTATTTATTTATTTATTTGACAGACCAATACAAGCGGATGTGGTTGCTAAGCATCTAATGGTAACATTCTAACACAATATTTTTTACTGCAGCATACCTGTCAACCCTCCCATTTTTCCACAGGATTCTCCCATATTTTACAATTTTATCTCGATATCATCCTGTAAAGGTGTTTTCCCGTATTTCTCCCGTATTTCAAATTTTTCCTTAAAGGGTGGCAGTTTACATCAAAGAGCTGATCCTCCCTGTATGCAAACTGCTGAACCACCAGGGGATGGCCCTTGCTCTTAAATGTGAATCTGTTCTCTGCTTTCATTTTGGCTGTTTCTCAATTTCAAGAACACAGAGAAAGGACTTGCCTTCTTGTGAAGATCAGTCTTGCCAAGTAACCTCGGAAGAACAAACTCGGGAGACCGCTAGAACACAAAACGCGTTCTGTGAGAAATGAGATGCGTTCTTTCCTGGGTCTTCATTATGGTCACATGACCCTCACACATTTTTAATGGAAAATTATTTAAATATTACAGCATTCATAGCATTCAACGATTAATTGTTTCCACCCTCTCATTTAGGGAAACCTCCTGAGATAATTAAGTTAATCTCTGAACTTTAATAATAAATCTATATAGAATGCTGCGCTTCCCACCTTCTTTATTCAGCCGCAATGACTTCTGGGTCTTCTCGAGCGAGTTTTGCGCTCAAGTCTGCATCAATGCATCCTCCATATCAAGAATGCATCCGGGAACTTTTACGCCTCCTCCGTTCTTGTAGTCTTGAGTTTTGGAGCTGAACTTTGGCAGTTGATGATGACGTTACACAAGAACAAGAGGATGCAAGTACGCTGAAGAATGCATATTGTGAAAAAGCCTTTATTTAGGCATGAAAACACTTCAAAATAAATACAAAAACAGCGACATTCACTTCCTTTCCATTAAAGGCGCTATTGCCCCTCCTATGCAATCCTCAAAACAGTCAGTTCATGTAGCGGTGCATGCTGTCAGACGCATTCCATAGTGATAAATGCTGTTTCCCAAACAGATTCTGAACATGCGATTTGAAGTGGAGAACGTTTTTGAATGTTTGACATATGCATGTAATAATAATAACAATAACATCTAAACATGTCATGTCACGATATCCATTATTTTCACATCCCAATGTTGACAGATGTGCACTGCAGATGTCAGTCAACACAGTGCTGGCTTTGAAACCAACAAGTGGTGCAATCCCTGGTCCAGAAAAGGGTTTGATAGCCCCGAATAAAAACAGTGATGAAAACCCTGTTCTGACTTACAGCGTGAAATGCGTTTAGAGCAATAATAACCTGGGGATAAGAGCAACGTGAAAAGTCTTATTCAAATCTGCAGTGCAGTGCAATAGGAGTCATTTCATGAAGTTTAAAACTTATTAGGGGGATTAGAGCTTTAGAAGAATTGTAATGAAGCTTGCGTGTCCTACTAATAATTTATGTTTCATTCCAAAATATATTTGTCTATTCTAAAACCGCAGCCCATGTGCCTATTGAGCTGCAGTAAGCCACTTTAGTGAGAGTAATTACTGTTTAAATTCAGGGCAAGTCTAATAGAGTGAACCTGCACCTAATTATCAGGAATAATTGTCAAAATAATAAGCACCAGCACAGCCGAGCATTCAGCGCCGCTCATGTTAAAATTTATTTAGACTGATTGAGATGGAAATGTGTGTGGGTCAGATAAACAATAACCTGAATAAATTTGACGCATCTTGTGCTAGAATAAACTCACTTTGAGCCGTGAGTGTCAGCCAGCGTTGAGTGGTTGACGCTCCTGTTTATGGCCTATTATGTATTCATTACTTCCCATTAGAGGAGGGATTTTCAACACAAACCTATTATTGGATACAATGGTACCTTTGTTTTGTTTGTAATGATGAGACAGCCAGCCAACATGAGTCAAAAAGAGTGTGTATGTCTTGTTCTCTAAATCTATAACCCCCCTTTTTTTCCTTCAGGGACACTACAGAATCATTCCTATGACAAGGAGACAGAATACAACTCCACAGGCCTCATTAAAATGACAATTGATGATCAAATGCTTCTCTCTACAGAACAGTGAGAACTTTCATGCGCCACAGTCTGGATCTCTGCATATCACCTCAATGCATCAGACCACAAGCACTACAACTATATAAGCAGCATTGTAATAGCTGTAAATAGGGTGCTATGTCGTTTTCAAATGATTCATGTCCTTAAATAGCTTTCTGAGGTTGCTACAGAAGCTGATTATATCTTCGGCGGTACTTATTCATTGTCGTCAATTATTTAACCATACCTTATTCATTACTGTATATAATTTCCTTGTCTCCCATCTATTTCCCAATTCTCCACCCATCAACAAAACTACATGAAAGTGAAGAACAGGATTTAGTGCTTTAAGAAAGGATAAACAAGAACTGGCATTGCTGGACTGGTATACCAGTGCTAAGCCAGAAGAAACCAGTTTGAGGGCCACCTTTATGCAGAGCTTCTACTGCATTCACATCATGTCTTAACGTTGCAAACCATAAATTCAAGATACCAATGTGTTGGTATTCAGTTCAGGATATTCACCCAAAACTGAAAAATTTGTCATCATTTAATTCTCATTTGCTTCTCACAAAGAGTTTATTTCTTCTGTTTAACACAAATGAAGATATTGTAACCATTGACCTCCATAGTATTTGTTTATTTCCCTATTATGGAATTCAATAGTTATAAGCTTTTAACATTTTTCAAAACAACATCTTTTGTGTTCAAAAGAAAAAAAGCAACTTGTAAATGTTTGAAACCACTTGAAGGTGAGTAAATAGCAAGTAAATGTGTGTGTGTGTGTGTGTGGGGGGGGGGGGGGGGGGGGTTATCCCTTCAACTTACTTTTTTTTATTTATTTTTTTTGCCAGATAGCTATTTAAACAAAGATTTTTTTGGGGATTACACTACAGATGAAGGGGTATGAGAAATTTCCCTGAATTCACTAGCTAGAGATTAAGCATAGTTGCCCAAGCAAGCAAGGAGACATGAAAATGAATGAATGAATGAATTATTAAATAAATAAATAAACAATCTTCTCTATCATTACATTCATAAAGGTGTTCAAATAGTATGGTAATACTGCTTAAAGATTTATTTATTTACATTTTAATTACCTAATTTCCTTAATAATCGCCCCCTATAATAACCTGCATGACAGTCCCACTGCATATTTTCAATTTGAATATTAACACTAACACTACATTCATCATGACCAGGTGAAAAAGCTAGGGATGAATGCTGAGGATCCTGAGTGTTGCCTTCCAAGACTTCAAGAGCTTAACAGATCTGAAAAAGATTGGTAAAAGAACACTAAAAAAGAAAGTGAAGCTGCCATATTGGACTTGTAAAGTTCATTCAAAATGAACTGAGAGTCTCTACCTCTTTCAACTCATAAAAAGAACTAAACAAAAGGTTATGACACTTACAAGATTCACATGAAATGCATCATGTCAAAGAGTCAACATCTAACAGAAAAAGAACCTTTTTTTTTTTACTAATATATGGGTTAATAAATGGTCAGCAAATTGTCAACTTGGAATTATAAGGTTCTATCTGTGTTCTGAATGATTTTGAGGTATTGAGCTTCAGAGTTTTTGCATTCCATATAGCAAACAGTATGCGTGTAACATTTGTTTTTTAAATAAAATTAAAATGTAAACAACTTATAAAAAAAGCATCCCAAAATGTTAATAAGTTGTAATTTAATAAGAATATGTCAATAACTAAATTTTGACAAAAAATGTCAGATAGAACCTTTTAATTCTAAGGTGACGAAATGTTAGGAGATGTTATAGGGTTATTGCAATGAATGCATGGGGAGTTCTTGATGTGCCAATGAAAGTGAAGCAACTGGAAGACAATTTAATTTGTCAAATTAACCGTTCAAATTCATGGAGCAAACAGGATGCCCCTGGAAACAGGTATAAAGCCATGGTAGACATTAGTTCTGCCTCTCTACAAATGTCTCTACAAATTTAGTAATACCAGTACATTTTGACCTCATATGTTTTTGTTTTTTTTTTTTTTTGGTCCCCATGAAGAAACAGTTCATAAATCACACAGAATTAAAAAAAAAAAAAAAAATATAAATAAAAAAATTTATTTTATGAGTAA
>CAIGQZ010001455.1:1062981-1077756 GCA_903798205.1 Danio tinwini | reverse complement strand
AATTAATTAATTAATTAATTAATTAATTAATTAATAAACTGAGTCAAATAATTTATTTTTAACAGTGTGTGAAGGATTTTTTTACAAATCTTAAATGCTTATGACATATTGTGTTTCTATCTTAAGATTTAGGTGGTGGGGGTATTTTTGTTAATTTGCTTGTCTTGTGTGAAAGTACAGCAGGTCTGTAATGTAACCTTGAAGAACCGATAAGCGGGAGAAAGCCCTCCATTCTTTGTCACACTCTGCAGAGACATCTGTTTGTGTAAAACTCTTTGACCCTCTTGCAAGAGAATTAAATCATCTTTAAATGCAACAAATTGCATGTACCACTATATAAACGGCCGTGCTATTAAATAATGCGTGTTTAAATATAGCTCCTGTGCCTACACTTCAAAATTCACTTCACATCGCAAAGACAAACATCAACAAACTAGTCTGCCGATGTTTGTTGTATAAGAATGCTAACCCTGTCGCCGTCTGTTGCCAGTGGTCAGAGTTTGTCAATTTTACAATACGTCTTCCTCGTGTGTTTGTATTCATCATGTGACCATCCCCATGAGCTCCTTTGTTCTAGTTCCCACCATCATTATGTTCATCACCTCCACCTGTGTCTCACCCCTGTATGCAATCCGTGTCATCTTCTCCTGTGTATTTAAGTTCCTGCATTCTGTTAGTTCCTCGTCTGGTATTCTCGTTCTGTTGATGTATGTCCACACACCATGTTCTTCCTGTGTTCATCTCCGTAAGTGTTGTAAATAAATATATATGTGTTTTGATAATCCTGAGATCCCGTGCCTTCCTATTGTGAACCCAGGTGTTACAGTCAATTGAACATTCTTTGTTTCCCACCTTTTAAATTTATTATTTTAAAATATATTTGTTAACTCAATATGTAACTTGCTTCCTACTGTCACAGCCAGTGTGTCTCTGTGATTTAGTGTCCTACCTGTATGTTTTGTTGCCATCATTTTAAACTCGTTTATTACAATAATTGTCTCCACTCCCCTTGTTATCTCATCTGCTTGTTTCATCAGGTTATACAGTAAAAGCCCTCCTATTTCAGTCTCCTGTTGTCAGTTGTTAACTCCCATGGATGTGTGTAGACCTCTCTGTTCCTGCCCTACTGTCTTCACTCTTGTTTCTGGATTGCTTTGGATTTGTTACTGATCATTGTATTATATAATATTTATTAGAGTAATAACTGTGTAAGTGCATGTAACTAGTTGCTTTAATTGCTGTAAATATGAAGCAAACAAGCTAAATAATATTTTGTCAGGGAATAAAGGGTGATTAGTTAAGTGTATTTTAGGTTTGAAGAGGCTGTCAGCAGTTTCTGCCATGTTTACATCTGGCCTCCATCAGCAAAGTGCAAATTTGCCAAACTGAGCATTGTCTTCCTGTCTCTAATATTCACTGTTACTGTACAAGTTTTACACAAATATATGTCAGAATCTAGATTATTGCAACAGTAGATATAACTGCTGTTTTACAATATTAAATACACTTTTTTAATTATTTTTTATAAAATGATGATAGAATTGCACATCCATGTGTTATCAGTAAATTGATATTTTCCCCATCCATAAACTGTTACTAGCTAAACCTCAAATTTCATTCATTTGATTTCACCCCAGGATGCTTTAGCAGTCATTTTAATAATGCATCACAAAGTAAAAGTGAGGCGAATACTGTGAAATACAGATCTTCAGCACATTTACCTGATGGAGTCAGCACATTAAAAAAGCCAAGATATTTGTCTGCTCACTGTAGCTGTATTTTTTGGGTCAAAAATAAGGTACTGTAACAAAAGTAATATTGTTTTCTAATTTAATGCATTACAAAAGTGTAAATAAATCCTGTGCTACAATGTGTTTTTTGGAACAATTTTACAACACATTTAAAAAAAAATAATTATGACACATTTTAATGATGCACCGTAAAAAATTACTCTGCATTTGAGTTTTTTCAACATGATTTTGTAGGTTGAAACAAAGTTGGTAATTCAACTTAACCTGGTAAGTTTTTGCTGTCTCAACTTGTGTGTAATAGAATGTTTGTCGACTCAACTTAAAAACGTATGCTGAACCAGCGTCCTTTAAGTTGTGCCCCATACTTCCAATCCAGCAGGTGGCGAAATATGCATTGAGTCAGTTTGCCAACTGCCAGTTAAACACCAGAAAAAGTGGCATTTTCACCGGATTTTTTTATTGTTCTGTCAATACATCAATATATATATTGGTAGGAAAAATATTAACAGTAAGTCATTTAAATGTACTTTTCTTATTTTAAAGGTTATTCTCGGAGAGCAGACTGACTTGATTGAAGGTAAGATTTTATCAGTATTTCCATTCGTAAATTTCATTTCTTTCTTTTAGGCTTAGTCCCATTCTTAATCCCACAGCGGAGTAAACTGCAAACTTACCAGCATATGTGTTATGCAGCGAATGCCCTTTCAGCCACAACCCAACACTGGGAAACACCCACACACTCTTGCATTCAAGCATACACTGTGGCCAATTTAGCTTATTCAATTAATCCGTACCGCATGTCTTTGGACTGTGGGGGAAACTGGAGCACCTGGAGGAAACCACGCGAATACGGGGAGAACATGCAAACTCCACACAGAAATGCCAACTGACCCAGCCGGGGCTTAAACCAGCAACCTTCTTGCTGTAAGGTTATTGTGCTACCCACTGCACCACTGTGATGCCCCATTCATAAATTTACAGTAGTCCAATATTTAAGAACAAATATTGACTATTTACCCAAATGTGATTTTCTCATTCTAAGGAGGTGAGCAGAGGGATAACTCCTGGAAATCAAAAACTGTTGATGAACATTGGAGCACATATCGGCAGTGCAATAGTACACTCCATTAAAATACATTGAAATAAAGATGTTGAGATTTTTTGAGATTTTTTTTACTAAGAAAATTTTTTTTACTAAGAGTTTTACAGTTTGTTTGTTTTTTTCCTCTCTTGAGATAACTTTTACTTTACAATTACTTTGTAAAAAAAATACTTGTAAATACAATTATAGTGTAAGCATTGTGTAATTGCTGAATTGGGAGTAAGGATCTTTAATAAAATGTGTAATGTATTTCGTTGTCTGTTCTGTTTGAAAAAAAATCTGCTAGATTAAGTTCATTGAACTTGAAAATGTAAGTTAATGTATTTAAAATGAACTTGGCAAGTTATGCTAACTTGATAATGTACAGTAAGTTAACCTATTAAACCTAAACTTTGCAAGTCTAGTTAACTTAAAATAAGTAGTTGAGTCAATTATTTAACTCTTAACTAAAAATTTTAAGTTGAGAGAACCTAGAGTATTAGGTCAATACAATTAACTCAGTCAATGCAACAAGATGACCAAGTCAACTAAGTTGAGTGAACAAATAAATTTTTACAGTCTGCCTTTAATGATATGTACCTTTAAATACCTACAAGCAGGGGCATCATTTTTAGGGGGCATGCTATATGACATCTACTATAAATACAACAACAAAAATTATGTATTTAATGTGAGTGTGTGTCACGATATTAAATAAATTCTAAACATGATTTTGTAATGTTTCTCAGTTTTTTTTGTTTTTTTTTTAAGAAAGAAAGAATATTACTGACCCTAATACTTCTATTAAGAATAGTGACGTCAATCCAGTGACGTTGGCTCTAAGTGGAGCTGTCCAAGGTGCTGATCACTAAGAGTTTTGTCTGTATTATCTTACTCTGGGTAGACGTCAATGGTTTTAGTGCAATTACAGAGTCTAAATTTAGGGGTGGAGGGGAAACGTACGGCAAGAAAATCAATGTTAAAGATCCTTGCACATTCCAGAGTCCAGAGTATTTCCAAATGCAATTATACTGTAAAGGTTTTATCAACCTAAAACAGCACTTTGAGCGGAAAGAGCTTTAAACTGTCCAGGTGTCCAACAAATCTTGATTTATTCTTGCTGAACCATAAAATCGAAGCTCAAAAGATGTTTTGTAAGATAGTTATGCACCATAGTGTTGTAACACAAGGGATTTTGCATAAAATCATTAACCCTAACAGTAATAGTGGGGTGTTACTGCTAATGAGTGCTAATCTCATAACAAGTTTTGTTAAATTTTCATAGCAATGACTTCCTCTCTTCTTATAAGAGCATCTCCGCACAGATCAACCAAACCCTTTAAATATATGTAAAAGCTAGGCTTGCAAAGATGGGTAAGTCTTCATGTGTCCTTTAGGTGTCTGATTCTGGGGCATTTGCAATTACATTCTTGCTGTGGGGCGTAAAAGTAAAACACAGGTGGCCTACAGTCAACTCCATCAAATTAAAGCAGGCCACAAACCGAGTCTCACAATTCAACAGCACGATCCCCATCCACATACAATCTCCTTTCAGCAGCATTCCTGTCAGCATGAGCGCACCGCATTTCCCAGAAGCCAGCAGGTATCCAGACTCACGGCGGGCTGTGGTTTCAAGCATCCCAGTCCAAACTACTGGAGCAGAATTATGCGCCGTCCACTAAAAACACACTTCCTGCAGTGCTAATGGAGTGTAGGTCAGCAGGTGTGTGAGGACACGGGAAGCACAAGAACAGAGAAAAATAACAGTCCAAAGACGGACACAGGAGATTCGCTCTCATTCACGCCTGACTGAAGCTACAGATTAAGTAGTGGCACACAGGGCACAAAAGCCAAAGTGAGAAGCCCTTTTTCTTTCTTCTTCCCCCAGAAAATAAATAAATCTGAGACAGCGACTGCTGGGAGCGAGAGATGGAGTGATATCTGCACAAAAGGTCAGCCGTGGGAAGCGGACGTGGCGCAAGAACAAGGGAAATGGAAGGCAAAAGTGTCAGTGGATAATTGTCTTCCATGATGGCTATTCAGATCAAAAGTGTGCACCCCAAGACTCTGGCGGGATGAAATGGCCACCTTTGTTCCTCGTTCCGGGTGGGCCGACTTGGTCTTACGTTCCCCCTCTAAGCTGGAAAAGGTCAGTGAGAGTGTGTTTATGTGTGTGTGAAGGGACAGAACTTACAGCAGGGGTAGTTTAACAGCACTATGTCGTCCAGGCCGATGTAACCCTTCTGCTCGGAGGAGATTGTGGCTTCAAAAACAATCTGCAATGAAGGAGATGAAGACGTTAGAGCACAATAGGAGGTGGCAAGTGAATAAAAAAATAACAGACAGTAATGTTTTAAAATATGTTAGGGAAAATTACAGCTAGAATTGTGACCCTGGATCACAAAATCGGTCATATATATAATTAATAATTGATCTGAATGCTAAATAAATAAGTGGTATCACTTTATTTTGATGGTCCCAATTGCACATTTTGTTGATTATAAGTTACATTGAAACTTTATGCTAACTGAAATCTAGTTGGTGTTTTTTGCTTAGTTTTTTTCCGGGTCACCTATAGCACAAAGTAAGTAAAAATAAATAAATAAATAAATAAATTAATAAATTAATTAATTAATTAATAAATAAATAAATAAATAAATAAATAAATATATAAATAAAATAAAATAAAATAAAATAAAATAAAATTAAATTAAATTAAATTAAATTAAATTAAATTAAATTAAATTAAATTAAATTAAATTAAATTAAATTAAATGATGATATTGCAGAAAGATGCTTACAACATTTATGATGGGTTTTCATTAAACTCTTTGTAGGGAGCCAACAGAACTTTCCAGAACTGAACAAATCACACACCATATTATCCTTAAAAGATTGAATGGTCCCTACATGTCTGAGCTTTGATTTAATTTTCAAAGCAATCCACAGGCACCCAGCAAAAGGTTATCCACAGGACGAGTTGCCAGTTGCGATCACAACTCCCCGCTAATTAACTTTACACCTTAAAACAATAAAAGAGGCTAAACTTAAAGACCACCCCAAACCAGTTTTTGAGAGAGCTCAATAAACCCCTTTTGGTTCGCGCCTGCGACCCGCGTCTGCAAGGTAATACACATTCTCAGGCAGACACAGAAGCGATCGGAAACTTCCAAAGTTTAAATGGACATTCAGTTAAACTGTGTTTATTTGAGTAATGTATGTTTGTTTTTTGTTTCTGTAGGTTTTTGTGTGTACATGTTCCATGTGTTTAACAAAACTGTAATGGATAGTTATTGATTTATAGCCGTTGGTGTTGAATGAAATCTACAGAACGTTTGTGAAACATTTCATGTTTGGTATTGCTTGAAAGCTAGAAAAGTTTCAAACGCATTGGTTTATATGAAGAAACCGTACTATGAAAAGTGTCCATGTTATAATACTTTATTTTTATAACTTCCAAACAAAGGCAGGTAACATGGCACTCACACAATGTGCCAACCCGGCCTCCTAAATGAGGGAATTGGGGTGTGATCTCTTGAATCCTTACTCGCTCTCTATCATAACTCTCCTGAAACTGCTTGTGTGTATGTATGTGTGTTTGTTTGTTTTTTGTAGATTAGTACGTTATGTTATAAAGTAGCAATCAATTTTTGATTCATTTTAAGATCTGTGTTAGTGTGTTGTGTGCTTTATAAGTTAATGTCTCAGCTTCAGATATTGCTACCTTGCTCATTAAATAATTAGATACTGTTTTTATATTGTTATTGTTGGCCACGTAATAATATAATACAGGACTGCTTTACACTAACTATTCTATTTGCTGGACAAATGAGTAGGTTAAGTGTAAGCTTTCAATAATTCTATGTGAATCATGTTCAAATCTTTATATTCAAATTCCCAAAGTTTAAACGTGGTTTAAACCAAAGAGCTGATTCTTACATGTTGGTCAGTTTGTCTGCTTCACAATCCCATTTTGCAGTGCAGCAATACAAGTGAAGTAATATAAACCAAAGTTTCAGTTAAAACAGATTATGTTATACATATCCTCACTCAATTTGTCACAAAATACCAAAAAGTCACTCATTACAAATGTAAATAGGCTTTACATCAGGGTATAAAGTGTCTTAGTGAATGTAATCTATGCCAGGGGGTTCCCAAACTTTTCAGACCACGACCCCCAAAATAACAATGCCAGTGACTCGAGACCCCCACTATTTTCTGAAGTGGTTATGAATGAATAAACTTTGCAAACAAGGGTACACACACCACAATAGACCCAAGTCTGTTCATTGTTTAATTTAGAAAAACGCCACTTGGAGACTATCCATCATATATATATATATATAATTTTTATTTTTATTTTTATTTTTTTTTTGCCAAGCAACCCCCCTCTCATTGTCCCATGACCCCAAGATTTGGGAACCACTGGTCTATGCCTATGACCACTGCATTTATGTTATCTCTTGGCTACACTGAAACTTGCATTGCACTGAATGTTTTTTTTTCTCCTTCTCTTCTTAATTTGTTTTGCTTTTTCATTTTATTCTTTGTGTGAACAGACCAGCATGTGTTTGTGTGTGAGTGATTGAACTGTGTCTGCTCCCAAAGGTATTTCCAACACTGCCTCTCATTTCAAACACATTTATTATTCTTTGCTCTCTCAATAAACAATACAATCTTGCCTAACTCAACTACATAATTGATCACTTACATGCAGCTCAGCCTACCCACAAGGTAGCTGCTGCACATGTAAAACGATATGCCAGCATTTGCTAAGCTAAAGGCATCATGATTCAGCACAACAATCTCCCTGTTTTGACCTACCGATGAATTTGACTCAAGAGTTGTGCTCTGCTGAGAATACAGATCTTGCTCTCTAGTGGCCAATTACACTGCAAGTACCCCACATCACTCATTCGTTTACACAACCTTTAACCACTCTGCTAACAAAGGGAAGACTGCCTCCCTGGCTGTTTCATTGTTGGACGGGCAAAGATAGCTGATAGATGTCCTACCGCTCTGAATCAAACAACAAATGAGCTGGCGCTGCTAACAGCCAGCCAATCAAAGCTAAGCTGCGGCTAGCTCAGAGTCCTGACAGAGCAGCAAGGTTTCTGTGCACACTGCTCTTATCTCCCCAAACATATTTAGTAGTGTTTGCTAAAGCAAGCAAAACTATTACTACTTAAATGGAAGTTAGAATAAACTCTTGACTTTTTTAGGCATTAAACTTCCAGCCTTATGAATACTCAAAACTTGGAAATGAGGAACATACATTTCTCAACAAAAAAAAACTTAACACTGTTTTTGAATTAGTTCTATGGAGCCCATTAGTTGCTGATTCAGGTCTGCATTGATTTGTTGTCTCTTCGCCCAATCTCTGTCTGGCTAAGATTTGATACATCAGTCAGCGGCGGGGAACCATAGAACGGAAGAGAGACACAATCTAATTTATCCGCAGAACGTGAAAAACAGAATGAAAAAAAAACAAACAAAAAAAAAAAACAACTAGAGGCAGTTTAGCCTGAAAGAGTGTAACAATCAAAATTGAACTTACAACAGAAGACTAAGGAACAGGCATTATTGCACCAAACTGGTGTAACAACTGATCTACACTTTTTAAAATGTAGAGACGAGAAAAATAAACATAATACATATTAAAGACAGCATGGAACAGAAGTTTCTGTTGTCTTTCATATTATGATGTATTTAGGAAGCTGCCTGCTTTTTTACCCTTCTCCAAAACAAGAAATTAAAATGTGGTAGAAAATGTCATTGGGTCATTTTAATGATTGTGTCATACATTCACTTTATTCATTCAAATCGCTGAATCATTCAGGAAATTGCTCTCTTTGTGAATGGTCAATGGAATCATTGGTTTGCTAGATTCAGAGTTCTGTTATTACTTAATGTTTTTGTTTGCAAAATTGACAAGTCAGACACCATTTGGTCTAAATATAGCATACTATTAACTTATTATTAAGTTAAGTGTTGTATACAACGAATATAACTTTACCATACAGTGCATCCGGAAACTATTCATAGCCCTTCACCTTTTCCATGTTTTTTATGTTACAGCCTAATTCCAAAATGGATTAAATTCATTTATTTCCTCAACATTTTACACATAATGCCACATAATGACAATGTGAAAAAAATATTTAATTGTTGCAAATGTATTAAAAATAAAAACCTGAAAAATCACATGTACATAAATATTCACAGCCTTTGCCGTGAAGCTCTAAATTGGTACATTCTGTTTCCACTAATCCTTCTTAAGATGTTTCAGCAGCTTAATTGGAGTTCACCTGTGGTAAATTCAGTTGATTGGACATGATTTGAAAAGGCATACACCTGTCTATGTTAGGTCCCAGGGTTGACAGTGCATGTCAAAACAAACCAGGCATGAAGACAAAGGAAATGTCTGTAGACCTCTGAGACAGGATTGTCTCGGGGCAAAAGGCTGGAGAAAATTACAGAAAAAATTCTGCTGCTCTGAAAGTTCCAATGACCACAGTGGCCTCCGTCATCCATAAATGGAAGATGTTTGGAACCACCAGGACTCTCCCTAGAGCTGGCCGGCCATCTAAGCTGAGTGATTGGGGGAAAAGGGCCATAGTCAGGGAGGTGATCAATAACCAGATGGTAACTCTGTCTGAGCTCCAGCGTTCTTCTGTGGAGAGAGGAGAACCTTGCAGAAGGACAACCATCTGTGCAGCAATCTACCAATCAGTCTTGTATGGTAAAGTGATCAGACAGAAGCCTCTCCCCACCTGGAATTTGCCAAAAGGCATCTGAAGGACTCTCAGACCATAAGAAACTAAATTTTTTGTTGTGGTGAGACTAAAATTGAACTCTTTGGAGTGAATGCCAGGTGTTACGTTTGGAGAAAACCAGGCATCGCTCATTACTAGGCTAATACCATCCCTACAGTGAAGAATGGTGTTGGCAGCATCATGCTGTGGTGATGTTTTTCAGCAGCAGGAACTGGAAGACTATTCAGGATAGAGGGAAAGATGAATGCTGCAATGTACAGAGACATCCTGAATGAAAACCTGAAAATGAAATGAAAAATGAAAATGAAAATGAATGAAAATGAAATGATGAAATCATGAAAATGAAATGAATGAAATGAAAATGAAAAATGAAAGTTGTAGACCGCCGCTTCCTATTCAACCTGATAGAGCTTGAGAGGTAATGCAACGAAGAATAGGCAAAAATTCCCAAAGACAGATGTGCCAAGCTTGTGGCAACATATTCAAAAAGATTTGAGGCTGTAATTGCTGCAAAGGTACATCAACAAAGTATTGAGCAAAGGCTGTGAATACTTATGTACATGTGATTTTTCAGTTTTTAGTTTTTTTTATACATTTGCAACAATTTTGAGGAAATAAATGAATTTAATCCATTTGAAATAAGGCTGTAACATAAAAAATATGGAAAAGTGAAGCGCTATGAATACTTTCTGGATGCACTGTATGTGTTATTCTGGACAAAAACAGTCACAGTCAAATACATTATATTACTCTCATGTCTCATTTATTACCAACCTTTCAGTGTATTATTTTTGCCTAGAACTAATTAGCACATCAATTTTACAGGCATAAAATAGATTAATATAAAAATTACTAGGAGAAAAGTGTATACACACAATGTTGGATATATTTTACAATGTGCTATATATGCTTATATTCTGATTCAAATAATCAAAACATTTTAATAGAGACTTCTTTATAAATAAACCACAAATTTTAAGTCTAAACAACTACATTCTCTCCTAGACAACTATTAAAACTAAATGGAGACATTACAACAGTGTATTGCAAATTTATAGTGGGCTTTAATTTCCCTAAAAAAAAAAAAAGTTGTCTAGAAAGACCTCTTAGCCAATCAAATTCAAGGACCAGAACAAACTGCTGTGCAAATATATATCAATCAAACAACTGTCTTGTGCATTTACATAAATAAATGAATCACCCAGACAGTTGTGTACAATTCATCATACAAATCACTTTGATGCAGGGGATAAAAACGCATCTGCAAAATGAATATATGCAAATGAAACGACTTTCACCAAAGGACACCTCAGCTCAGAAAGAAGAAAAAAAGGGGGGGTTAGTCATTGGGCCATCATGCATGTATGTGTGTAAGATGTGTGCACAAAACATCAGAAGAAACAGAAGGGCTGGTAGCATTGTTAATATTTGATAAATGCTTCTTGTCATCTCCAACACCTACAGCACTGACAGCAGCACAATGCACATCAGAAAAAAATGAAGGTGGTTTATAAAATCTGCAGTTCACGGTGACTGGCACCCATTTATCTCGTTGCTCTTATTTCCTGTATGCAACCCACCCAAATGTCTTGAGCTTCAACATGATAGAGATCAAAACACTGCAGACAGGAAACAATTGCATGTTGGCATACAAGCGGAAGCATCTCATTTACACCAGTGGGATGCTTTTGCATACCACGTACGGATCCGTTTTATCAGGGCAAGCTCAGGAGCACAAACACAAATAACAGGGAAAAAAAAAACTCCTTTCATGTCTAACAAAAGCCTTGGAAAACCAAGGAATGTTGACAATGCAATTCACGTCTCGCACAAACCCCTAGTGAATCTCCATGAGCACTCATGCATCTCAACATGAATTGGACCACACATGCTGGAAAAACACTGTCAAAACCAAACCACACTGACAAGAAAAGCTCTTAATAAAGATTCACTTCAGATGAATGTTCGGACATTGGACCACTTGAGATTTGCTGGCAAGAGTTATGTTTTTCATAAAAAAAAAAAAAAAGCCAATTTAACTTACAAATATTTGGATGATTTTGTGATTAAAGCCTGTCCTTCTGGTGGTGGTTCTAAGAAGTGACTAGAGATAGCTTGTGCCCCCTTGTCAGCAAGCTTGGCCGCCTTTTCCTCCTCTAAACATCGTTAGCAGACTAAGGTCGCAAGTTCCGTCATTACAAACATAGTTTGTTTATTTGTCATTTCCCAAATCCGTCGTTCCAACAAACATTCGTAAACTGCATCGCAAACTTGTATGTTTCCTAATACACCTGGCTGTATTCTATTCCCAGTTATCCCCCATATGCCCTTTTCATTTAGAACATTCTAACATTTAAACTTAAAATGATAAAAAAAGTAACCTCTCTTAGGTGTGATTTGCTTTCAAAGTATTTTTACAGTTCAGTTTTAGCGATCTTCATATTGACTATTGCGTTCTCTTCATAGTGTACTTTAAAAACATTGATGCCATTTTGAACACAGCCGTGGCTCATGATGAAAGCTATAGGTGACCTATTATTTAAAAGCGGTCTCCAAACCTTGTGAAAACAAAAATATATAGCATAGTTAATGGTTTTTAATTTATAGTAAGTTATGTATTAAGAAATGTATCTGTATATGACATGAGCCTGTTGATTTGAAGATTAGTAAAATAGTCAAATTGTAAAAGTAGACTTAAAAAAAAATAAAAATAAATAAACAATATCTTAATAATAATAAAATATTAAAATAAAATGTATAAAAATCTACTTAATAATAATAATAATAATAATAATAGGTGACGCAGTGGCGCAGTAGCTAGTGCTGTCGTCTCACAGCAAGAAGGTCGCTGGTTCGAGCCTCGGCTGGGTCTGTTGGCGTTTCTGTGTGGAGTTTGCATGTTCTCCCTGCATTCGCGTGGATTTCCTCCGGGTGCTTCGGTTTCCCCCACAGTCCAAAGACATGCGGTACAGGAAAATTGGGTAGGCCAAGTTGTCCGTAGTGTATGAGTGTGAATGAGTGTGCATGGATGTTTTCCAGAGATGGGTTGCGGCTGGAAGGGCATCCGCTGCATAAAACAAATGCTGGATAAGTTGGCGGTTCATTCTGCTTTGGCGACCCCAGATTAATAAAGGGACTAAGCCGAAAGGAAAATGAATGAATGAATATAGCAACTTGTTATATTTGCTTGTATAAAATATATGTATTATAATAACTTATACAGCTCATAATTCTATATAATGTAGAGTGATACAACATAACAAAGTTTAAGGAAAATGTAAAATATCAAATGCTGTTATGTTTTCTTTCTTTTTGAATGCTTAGATGTTCATCAAAATCACTTGCCAGAATTGTCTCACAAGGTTAGCTAACCTTGTGAGACAATTCTGGCAAGTGATTTTGATGACAAAGCTTGGATCAGGCATTCCAGAATAACTAAAACAGATGGTGTGCATTGAGATTGCTCCGCTGGTTGGTCCAGTTACCCAATCACATCATGCTGAGGAAGTCACATATGTTTGTTTTTTTTGCATCTTTTTCCATATAAAACAGTATTTGCATCAGAAAAATGCTATTGGATGTGCATTTTAAGTTCGTTCCATTTTTTTATACAACATTCCAAAGTGCATAAAAATGTGTTGATCAAAACATTGTTAATCATATTAAAACATACAGTTGGCGTGTGTTGATGACTCAGATCTATGTGGGGACTTCAATCTGTCTTAATGATTTGCTGCATCCATTAAGAAAGCACGTTACAAAAAAACATGTCAGATTTCTTGGCTCATTGAGCTGGATCACAAACGGGAAGCTATTGAAAGTGACACACAAATACACATAGTGAATGCGGTATGTGTGCATCAGAAAGACCGTTTCCCACTGCAGACTCCATCCAACACCCAGCGGTTGAGCTGATATAAAGCATTTATGGACAAGCATGATTTGATTGAACGTTTGATTAGATTTATCAGAGCAGCTGTGCTCTGAAAACACCAGAACATTAAGCAACACAAATAAGGTAACAAATAAACAATTAAACTGGAGTAATCAGCTAGCAAAACATGCTTGCACTTGGCAGTTACAAACGATAGAAGATAGAACCATGAAAACAAGCGGCAGCCAAGAAAAGAGCGGTGGGAATGAGACCAGGGTTGGGACAGTCGTGTAAAAGTAGTTTGGAGGACAGAAGATAAATGATCATCTACTGGGTAAATGTTTGGACAAGAGTCAAAGTCGTTCCTAAGCTCATTACAACAGCTTGCAACAGCCAGATTGCAACAAAGCCCACTGAATATTCACAACTGTTTCTTTATTTCTTTTATTCTCTTCTCTGTTGTTATCTTTTCCTTCTGTTGGTCTTTTTCGATTTCTGTTTACCCAAGCCAAGAAACACCACCCCCCATCTTGTAATATGATGTACATGTGTTATTTGTTTAGTACCATAGTCAACAGAATCTCCATTTCAAAATGATTAAAATGTGGATGGAATCATTATGACTTTCTTTTCAAAGATGAAGTGAAAACAGGGTACATTTGTGGAGGAAATTATTTTCATAATCATTCAATAAATAGAAATTGTTAAGCAGAAAAAAACATGTTCAACATTAAGAAACAATCAATAATAAATAAAAATCAATGCATTAAAATATATACATTATTATAAAAAGAAAAAAGTAGATGAAGAACAAGATGAAGAACAAGAAAAAGAAGATGAAGAAACACAGGATGAAAAAGGCAAAGAAGGTGAAGTAGAAGACAAAGTAGATGAAGATATGAAGAAGAAAAGAACAAGTAGATGAAAAAGAAGTAGAAGACAAAGAAAACCAAAAAGAAAACAAAGCAGAAAAAAATAATATTAAAAACAAAAATGAAGAAGATGACGATGAAGAATACAAAGTGGAAGAAAAAGACAATGAAGGATACGAAGACAACAAAGTAGATGAAAAACATGAAGAAGACAAAGAAGACGATGAAGATTACAACAAAGAAAACAACAATGAAGAAGAGGGAGAAGAAGAGGATGACAAAAAGTTGAAGACAAATAAGATGAAGAAGAATATAAAGTAGATGATGAAGACAAAGAAGAAGATGAAGATAAAGAAGACAATGACAAATAAGATGACAACAAAGAAGTAGAAGACAGAGAAAATGAAGAAGAAAAAAAAGT
>CAIGQZ010001455.1:1025469-1049694 GCA_903798205.1 Danio tinwini | reverse complement strand
CACACACACACACACACACACACACACACACACACACACACATACACACACACACACACACACATACACACACTCTGGCATGCGCTTCAGCAGTATATGCACACATCTGAGCTCCAGCCAGTCAGTATGGGTGCTTTGAGCACAAAACCACACAGAGCAGTGCACATCGGACAGCACATCGGACGTCTCACTATAGTTGTTAAATGTGGTATTTAATTAATTAATTTAGTTTGGTCTTTTGATTCAATCAGGTAACATGTCACAGCATCAGTACACTGCTTCAATGTTTCGCTTTCATGCTTGTACTTAGTAATTTTAGCAAAAACCTCAGATACTGTTGGTTGGTTCCAGTTGGTTGTGCACCTTTTTTTACCAACCTTTTTTACCAAGTTTGTCGTTGCCATAATAACGGCACCGATCACTCTGCCTATTCATGCCAGAGTCACACGGAAAATGTGATTGACTGGTGGTATTTTGTGTGAAACCTGCCTATACTTATTTATGATTTGGTTATGAGTAAAACAAAGACCAGGTAGCTAAAATGGTAGGCTACAAATAATGAATTCGTTATGAATTAATTAATTATTCATACCTGTAAATAATTAATTCCCCGCTGCCTAGGACGACAATGCCGTCGTCGACATAGTACGATGCCAAATTGGTCGACATCGCCCAACCTTAATCCATGCCTATTCTCAGATGGCCAGAAAGTGTTTTTTTTTTTTATAAATTATTAAATATTCCATACGTCACCGATATGTCACAACTTAACAAGTGGATAGTCACACTGCAAAATGGCCAATTATGATTATAGTTTGTTAATTAATACTATTTTAATTTGTTTACTATACTTTATGAAGACACACTGCCCAACTAAATCCTCCCAATCAATCACTTTTCTAAATAGGTCTATTCAAATCATCAGGTGATATAATAATCATATTGCAATATGAATGTAATAAACAAATCAGGTGAGTGAATGTTACAATGAGTCACTAACACATATCTAAAAGAAAAAAAAAAGGCAGCTGATGCATCATACAGTGCATAAACTACACCTCAGTCTCTTTGTTGGGTAACTGGAATGGAGCACTTGCTGACTTCACATTTACACACAGTAAGCATAAATGATTACAGTGGTGTTGGGGCAGGACAGAGTTCACTGTGGGTAATGTAGTTTAAAGCAGGTATAATCAGTGCACTGATTATGGCCGCTCTGTTCGGGGTGCTCCACTATTATTAATCACGCTGGCACAATTATTAAACCACTAATGTCTGAATTAAAGAAACCCCAACACATTTTACACAGACAACAATGTACCCAAAATATTGAGTGTTGCTTCTTACTGTGAGGTGAATTGCTTTGTTTATTCTGGGATTTGCGGATAACATCATCTGTCCTTATTTTGATCTTGTTTTTTGTTTGTTTGTTTGTTTGTTTGTTTGTTTTATGGTAACACTTCAGTTTGTCACAATTAACACTATTAACTAATGGTCTATTATAAAAATATTCACTTGTCTTTACTTATAAAGTATGAGCTTATTCGACATCTGTAATCCCACCCAATGCCTAAATCCAACTACTACCTTACTAACTATTAATTATTTCAGATGAGATGTTAATCTGAGGTCCTGATGCTCTGTGGTCATTAAAAATCCCAGGATGTCCTTAGAAAAAGAGTAGGGGTTTAACCCCAGCATTCTGGCCAAATTTGCCCACTAGCCTTTGTCCATCATGGCCTCCTAAACATCACCATATCATAATTGGCTTCATCAGTTGGTCATCATTGGCCTTCTCTCCACCAATCAGCTGGTGTATGGTGTGTGGTCTGGCGCAATATGGCTGCTGTTGCATCATCCAGGTGGATCAATCATGCTACCCACTCCGCCACTATGACGCCTCATTATTATTTTTATTATTATTAGGCAGCTAATTATTAGTTTGTTGACCTAATAGTCTTAGTTTAGTTTTGTTAATAGTGTGAAGTGCATATTAAAATAAAGTGTCACATGATTTGTTTGTTGTTCATTTGTTTTACTGAATTTTAACTAGTTTTTATGAAGGTATTTTAAGTACTACTTTTTAAACGATAGTTTGGTCTCTAGATTTTGCATGGGTCTTTTCTTTAGTATAAAAACACCACATTTATAATTTTCAGTGTAAAAAATCTGATTGTTTAAGACAGTACTGGCAAACAGTAACTCTCTTCACAGAGCCACGTGGTGTGATTCCTGCTGTTTGAACAAATGGATGACAGATTGAATAATAGCAATTAATTCTGCATAAAAAGCTAAACAAACAGAAAGTTATTGTGTTTCTTGGATGTGGCATTTTCTAAAGCATAGCATGTTGTTCTGTAAAAAAAAAAAACAGTTTTCAATAGTCAAAACAAGTGGCAGTCATTAAAGATACATTTGAGTCTTTTGCTTTTTACATTATATTCCCAATTCTGAAAAGAAACAACTCTGAACCCAAAGCTGTGATAACATTTGTCAAGAGGACTCTTAATCAGCTGACCATAATTATGAACTGAATAACATATATTCATTCATTTAGAAGCACACCAGAACCCACATATATTCAATAAATTACAGTATAACAATAAAGTTGAGTAAAAAAATAACAGGAATTTGAAGAATACATTTAGATTGTTCTTGTGTTATAGAGACAGCTTATAAAGGCTGTGGTGGTATAGTTCACTCTCCTAGCCTCAAGAGTTGTTAGGAATGGGTGATATGGCACAAAATGACCAGATTCATATCAGCATACTGTAAATATACTTTATCATTCATTTAAAGAGCCCCTATTATGGGATTTTGAAAACGACCTTCCATGTAGTGTGTAACACAACTCTAAGTGAAGTGAAATATCCAGCTAAAGCTTAAATCTGAAAGTGGATAGTTTTTAAAACTATTTATTCATCTAAACAAGAGTCGACTCATAGTGGTTTAAATGAATCATCTTGATAATGAGTCTTTAGCGTTTCGGCGTGACGTAAATACGAAACATAATGGTTGCGCATGCAAACCCGGGAAAATTTAAACCTGCAGCCCCGCCCACTAATACAGCAGCAAAGATAAACAGATCCTGAAGTCATGAGTCATGAAGTTGCTGTGCTTACCTGGATATTATTGGAAGTGTGAGGGAAAAGAGTAGTTCAGAAATCTGCACACTTACAATGGGCGATTCATCAGCCGTTTGTTAAAGGAAGGATCAGAAAAGACTATTGATGTATGAGACTTTGACAGAGCTGGACAGGAACACAGCTCATGGATTAGTTTCTTTCTCCATTTTGTAATGGACAGACAATACACCAGGGCTGCGGGCAAAATAAGGAGTTTATTAGGCACAAAGTCAAACAAAGGCAGGCTGCTGCACACTGGGCTTCGGGCTGGTGCGCAGCACTGGAAAGGCTTATGAAGGCTCAGGTTGAGTGCAATGGGAGCCCGCAGAGAAAGCATGTCAGAGGATAGAGGAGGAGCGCTAGTGAGCGCTACAACCCCTAGCTGGGGATGTGATCGTTGGGCACAGAAGAGTACAGGTAATCCCTAAGAACATATAACACTTCACGCAAGAAGTGCCACAACAATGATTGCAAATAGAAATTATCTACATGTTTTGTTACTTGTAACCACTTGTACTGTATAAAGTAACTCTTTATATTCTCATATCGCGTCTAATGCCACTTTAAAAACGTGAAGCACGCTGCTTTGTTTACGGATTTAAATGCGTTTGTGAGCTCGTTCCACTGCTGTTTGTCATTGCTATGGCCACAGTTAGCTGACCCTACACCCATGCAGTGGTCAGGGTTCAGAATAGTTTAGCTTTTGCTGCTGTGTGGATTAATACTGAATGTGCATCATAGTTAAGAATAGAGCAATATGCTGGTGTTTAATTGCACTGCTTTCAGGGGTGAGGTTTCTGAATAACACTGTTGTGAACTGAGTAATGTTTACTGTGGTATTAGTTAGTTTACTATGAATCGTGTTTCAGGTGTCCGCTACGGCGACCCGAGGACTTGATAAACCGCGCTGGGCATTTTACTGTCTCACGCTGAATGCTGCCGACCAATCGCAACAGGCTGTCATCGGTCCAATAAGCGCAGATTAGCTTCATGCTAAGGAGGGGTTTGGGAACAAATGAAACGCTGACTGATTCATATGGGAGTCGCTGGGATAATTAGGTAAAAATAAATTCAAATTATAAGACCATGAAAGTGTTTTTTGACCTTGCATGCATATCAACCTGTTGTTGGAGACCCATAGAACCGAAAAATGACACTTTGTAATGTGTAATAGGGGCTCTTTAATACATGTCTACATTACTAATTTTCTAAAATCATATATAAAATATGTATAATAAACCATTATGTAATAACATACAGCTGAAATCAGAATTATTAGCCTCCCCATAGATTTTTTTTTAAATCCAAATGACGTTTACCAGAGCAAGGAAATGTTCACATAATATGGTCTGATAATATGTTTTCTTTAGGAGAAAGTTTTATTTGTTTTATTTTGGCAAGAATAAAAGCAGTTTTTAAATTTTTAAAACCCATTTTAAGCCCCTTTAAGCTATATATATATTATTTTTTTGATAGTCTACTGAAAAAAACATCATAATACAATAACTTGCCTAATTACCCTAACCTGCCTAGTTAACTTAATTAACCTAGTTAGGTCTTTAAATGTCACTTTAAGCTGTATAGAAGTGTCTTAAAAAATATCTAGTAAAATATAATTTACTATCATCATGACAAAAATAAAAAAAATCAGTTATTAGAAATGAGTTATAAACAATTTATGTTGTTTAGAAATGTGTAAAAAAAATCTTCTCTCCATTAAACAGAAACTGGGGAAAAAAATATCAGGGAGGCTAATATTCGGGGGGCTAATAACTCTGACTTCAACTGTAGCTCTGTGTGTTTTGTTATATTAAAGATCTTCTCTTTGTAGTTGAGTAATTGATTCAAGATCAATCAATCAATCAATCAATCAATCAATCAATCAATCAATCAATCAAATCCTTTCCCACAATGTCAAGTATTGGTACTGCTTTATTACTGTCCACTGCAAATAACTTCAGTCGAAGGTCAGCAGCTGCCCTCCATCTACATTTAAATTTTAAACCATGTTGTTTCTTCCGCTTGACTGTTTCAAACAACAACCCGCTGAAGAACAACTTTGCAGCTCCATTGCCTGGAAGAGAACATGAACGCTTGTTTTCAGACTGACTGTCAGGTTTGTATGCATGAGCGCTCTTATGGAACGGACTTTCGAGCCACAGCTTAAAGAGAGTGGAGGATAAAAGAAGCTTCTTAAATCAAAAGTCCATCTGACAGTCTTTATGCAGATCAGGGTCTGAATGAGCATCAGTGCCTGCGGTGAATCGCTATGACAGTCACAAATGAAAAAGTGTTATATCCTGGGAGAACTCAAAGCATCAGAATGAGACTTTGGATACAGAGGCAATTGTAGCACCAATTCAGAATCTTTGAACGGAAACTGGATGCAAAACTTAAATAGATTCTCCAAAGTTTGCAGTGAGGTAAAAATGGACAGACGATGTGGGTTGCTCAGATTTTGAATGAAATTGAATTCATTTCATGCTTAACAGCTAAATAACATTCACTCTACTTATTTTATCAAAGGGATAGATCACCAAAAAGTAAAAAATCTGCCATAATTTACTCACACTTGATTTGTTCCAAACCAGAATTTTTTTTTTTTTTTTTTTTTTTTTTTTGCTTTTTTGGTTCAACCGAAAATAAGATATTTTGAAATATGTTGGAAACCTGTAACAACTGACATCCACGCAGTAGCAGGAAAAGCTATTAATATGGAAGTTATTACGTCCTGAGATGTATTTGTTTTTCCCTCTCTCTGCAGGTAATTGTGTCCACCTGGTAGTGATCATTGCATCTTTCCAGTGATTGGCTGTTGGGAGAGGAGAGAGAGTATTTTACCTGAGCTGCACTCCAAACCAGTGATGGTGGTGACTAGATGATGCAGTGGCTAAGCTCTTCTCCACATCCAGATCTGTTGTTTACTAGCGCTTTAAACATTTGATTTAGCTTAAGTAGCTCATTTATGTTGAGGCTATTGAAGTCAAACGTCTATTAGTGATTTTGTTAACATCTACCAATTCACCAAAAGAGAAGTGAGTCTGGTTGATTTGTGTGTTTATATTTTATTTTATTTATTTTGAGGGTTAAGAAGGAAGGCGTGTGCCATTTTGTTTTGAACTAGTTTTCCCCTGTTTATGGCGATAAAGGGGGTTAGTTTGTTGTTTTATTTGTGTCTGTGTGTGTGTGCGCCCTTCTGAATTAATACCCTGTTTTCTTTAAGTTTTGATTTACAGTAAAAGTCGAAATTATTAGACCCCCAAATTAATTTTTTATTTTTTTTTTATATTACCCAAATGATGTTTAGAGCAAGGAAATTTTCACAGTATGTCTTTTTTTTTTTTTTTTTTTTTTTAATAAACATTTTAAGGTTAAAATTGTTTGCTCCTGTAAGCAGTTTTTTTTGGATAGTCTACAGAACAAACCATCGTTATACAATAACTTGCCTAATTACCCTAACCTGCCTAATTAACCTAGTTATGCTTTTAAATGTCACTCTTAAGCTGTATAGAAGTGTCTTGAAAATATCTAGTCAAATATTGTTTACTGTAGTCATGGCAAAGATAAAATAATAAAACATTATTAGAAATTAGTTATTAAAACTATTATGTTTAGAAATGTGTTGAGAAAATCTCTCTGTTAAACAGAAATTGGGGAAAAAAAATAAACAAGGTTGCTAATTATTCAGGGGTGCTAATAATTCTGACTTCAACTATGTAGATAAACTGCTCTTTTTCTTGATTTTTACCTTGTTTTTTTAAGTCTCTAGCCATTCTGTTAGAGTAGATTAGAGTTGTTGCACATCACCTATCATCAATCATTTATTTTTTATTGTGGTCACATCCTTAGACCTAAAAAGATCATAACAAAGTCAACTACAGATTTTTAACATTATTCCGCTTTGAAACAAGTCAGGGGTGATTAAATGATGGCAGAATTTTCATGTCTTCTAAATGTTGTTTGTTTCTTTGTTCACCCAATGCAATTTAGATAGTGACCAATAAAAAAATATTAGCATCACTTAAAATATGCCCCATTATGGACCTAAAATGTGTTAAATGATTGTTGTTGTTTTATGCGTAAAATCTGCTTTTCATGACCTGCTGCTTTCTGTACTGCAGATAGCTTTGTCTCACAATAACCTAACTTGTGCTTTGGACATCTTAAATTAGGATGTTAAGTGTCCGTGGTGGCTGGTATGACTTGAGGTACTTCAAAGCCTAAAATAGTAGTATTGCCTGAACCGTACAAACACCTCCAACGTACAGTCACAGTTCTATTCGCACCCGCCACCCATGCTGCTGTAATCACGACTGAGCTTCCTGGAGGCTTTGGGTCCATTTCTCAGAAGTTATTAATTTGCCTCTCCCCCTCCTTTTCCTCGCGGCACATGTAGAAGCCTGCCTCCTCTCAGCTGAAGGGTGAGAGCGCTAGGGACCATGACCCAAATGAAAATTTTCACACTCTTTTTTTTTTCTGGAGCCCATTTTCAGGCCCTGACAGGTGGCAGAGGAGAGACGGAAGGTCAGGAAAATGGATTGTTGCAGATCGCTGCAGGAAATTATACTGTTGCTTATTTATCAATAGGCTCTTATATAACACAATGTATCGTAATGACCTGCAATTACAGAGCTCAGTATAACTTGAGGGTATAATTCACCCAAATGACAACTCTGCAACTCTTTAGTTTAAGGACCAATTTTCACTATTAATAAGAGGTTTACTGCCTGCCTATTATTAAGATATTGGCTGTTTATTTCTACATACTGTATATAGTACACATTTGACATGATTTTATGCTACATTCCTAATCCTAGGGCATACTCACACTATGTACAGTTTCCTTGAACTGGGCTAAAGCACGCTTGTCCCCCCTCCGTGCCTGAGCCCGATTCAGAGCCCTCACACTTCTCAAACGATCCCGAAAATGGGCCTGGGCACGGTTCAGATAGCATATTGTGAGTACGCCCTTACACAATATCTAAACCTATCTACTACCTTAAATGGAAAGTAACATGTATTCAATTTTTGCCATCTCATATTAATCTTGAGTGCCTGTAGTATAGTACTGCATCTACATTCAAAGTTACAACTTTCTGATTCTCTCTGGAAGAAAACAAGCGCCTGCAGTTGTGTCATAGGTGGAGCTACTGATTCAACAGTGCTCAAAGCCTGACAACATCAGACCATCACAAACAACACAAATGATTGTGGTGCTTGTCAAGCAAAACCTACAGTATCGGTACTTTTTAATGAAATAACAATTACAAAGGTCACATATAGTTTAATACACATTACTAGTAAAAAACAAAAATATTTGTAAAATGCTTAATTTTGATGTCCGATAATAACCATTTTACATATACTTCTACAATATGTGTTATTGAAAAAAAGATACACATTGTTCATGTACTGTAACTTTTCCCAGTTAACCCTCAACACTTGTTGAATTATATTTTTTTATACAACAGGATTGTCTGGTTCTTGAATCTGTAACAGCAAATAACAGCACTCGTCCAGCCTTTTAACCCTTCACCCTTGTGTTTTACTTCACCCACATACAGCAACAAGCAGAGGACACTCTACAGTCTGACAAATATTGCTACTGTGGGACAACATAATGTAATATTGAGGCTTTTTTAGTCGAGAATGTAGTTGTTTAGATTGCATCTATGCAGTTTATTTATAAGGATAGCACCTATTTTAAATTTTTATCATTTCTGAGAGACAGCGTATCGGTGGTTATAGCCTGTCTTTGAGCAGAGTAAAGACGGTTGACATTCATTTACAAGATGGCGACAGAGACCACATAATAAGCCCTTAGAGTTTAAAAAACAGAATAATTTCTTACTACAGCTGATCAAATCATTATTAAACAGGTAAATGACTTTCTAAGTCGATCTCTCTCTTTTGTATGTTGTAGTGCTGTATTTATATCATAGTAATATTTTGATCTCCCGATTGCAACAAAGAAATACTGAAAAGTCTCTGTAGACTGATGACATTTCATGCCATTCAGCCTTATAATTTTAAAATGGGAGCAAAATCACCTGTTTTATCATCACTTTAAACATTACGCTAGAGAATCATTTAAATACTAGCTCTAAAGTAATATTGGCTGTATATCATTCACTGGTGGGACACTAAGGCACTCAACCTGTGGCCTCGTGCCAATGTACGCCTCCCACCAGTGCAGAGATACAGCCACATTGCACTGCTACTCGTATGATTTTGTTCATGTATACACCGTTAGCCCTTCGGGTTTAAAAAAATAACCCACCTTCACTAAACCTCTAAAATAAACCATCATACACCATTTTAATCCTGAAATCTATTTAATCCTGAAATCCTGAAAAAAAAACTCATCTTCAACAAAAACCCTGTCAATGGCTTTCCTACATAAGTATGGAGTTTTTGATCGTTTTCACTCTCTCTTTTTTTTATTAAAGTAAAGGGTATATTCTCTAACGCTCTAGGTACCTGCATAAGTGTAAAAAACAAAACAGTATTCAGATTCTTGTTGTGTGTGTGTTTGTGTTGGAGTGTGCATGTTTGTGCCAGTAGTTTCTGTGGTGTAAAAATATGAAAACAGAAGATTTTTTTTTCTAATGTTGGGGTCATTTTAGATAGTCACAAAATAACAAGAATAAAATAAGGTGTATTTTTTTCCTGCTCTTAAAATGGTGCACCAGAAAGTCAACAAGAGTCTTAATCCACTTAAGTGGTTTTTTTTTTTTTATATGATGAAACTAAATAGCCCTAGTTGAGTTAACATAGACCTTAAGGCTCTATGTTCTATGTTAATTAAACTAGGGCTGTTTATTTTTACCTTATGTGAAAACATTAAGTGGTTTAGAGCAATCAGTTTTCACACAATGTTTTATTAAATCAATTATTCGGTTTAAGAGTGTAAAGTTATTATTGCTATTTTTTTATAATATTATTAATACAGATCAATTGATCAGTCCAATCTCTGCCCTTGCATAAGATAAAGTTTATGTAAAAATGAAGATGTGAAAATAATGCACATCTGGCACACACCAAACCCTTGTTAAATTCATAACCCGGGCACAGCTACTCTCAACTGGGAAACAAGCAGGACAAATATACTTGTTTAATTAAATTGCTGTAAAACTAATTTCTGTTTGTTTAACAGGTATGTTGCAAAAGCCCAAAACAATGTTAGAAACCTTTTATGTTTTTATGAGAAGTTAGATTTATTTTTCTTCATTATAAAACCGCGGTGCACACATTAGACTATGGTGGATTTTGCCAGCCATTTCAGTGAAATAATATTCTTGGTTCAAAACAGGTTGAGGATTCTTGGGAAGCTTCTCATTTGCAAAAACAAAAAAGCATAAAATGCCTTTTGAAATGGGAGTTTAAAGGGCATGTGAAAAACAAAAATTGTTAAAAGCAAAAATTAACAGTTGGCATTTTTGATAAACCATTTATATGACAACTTTGAGTTGTAAAACGTCTCACTTGTTATTTTAGAGGTAGGCCTGCTTTTGTAGGTGAATGACCTTATGTGTTACTCAGTGGCACATTAGGAAGAGTTGATGGCAGAGTACAGAGTGCAACAATAAATACAGAGGAATGTTTTTATTTTATTCATTTATTATTATTATTTTTCTTTTTACTGAATGTAGCTGATTTGGCAAAGATTGCTGTTTTGTGATGATACTGTATTAATAAGTATTACTACAATTATTACTAGTTAAAGAATAAAAAAAAATGAAGAGAGTGAGTAAGTAATGATAATGATGTCAGTTTTCAGTCACATTTTATTTTTAGGTACAATTCTCACTGTTAAAGGTGCTGTATGTAAGTTTTTGACTCTTCTAAAGCATAAAAATACCATAATATGTGTGCAGATATTTAAGAAACATCCCAAGTGAACATACTTGTTAAACTTAAAAAACAATGCTGAAGTCAGATATTCTGCTTTTAATTTTTTTTTTCATGCCAGAACGCTGTCTTTGTTTAGGTAAATTTAACCTGCACAATGCCAGTTTAGCCAATAATAATGCAGTACTCCGGGTTGCCTTGTTGGAAAACAGCATCATTCATTCATTCAGAAAGGCTCTGAAAGCATGCGTCCATGACCGAAAATGTTCCACATGAGGTTATTACTTAGCAAATGATATAAATATTAGGAACGTAAACATTAGGTGAGCAGGTTACATTGTAACCCTGTGTCCTAACAACACGCTTTGTGACAAGATACGTAGTGATAAGCAATTTGGCTGTTTGCATCAGATGAAACATGACATAAATTTAAATACAGCAATTCAGAAGCACAGAATATGCACTCACATATGAAACAGTAAGGTTTAGAATCGTTTTAATACATGTTAAACCTCTAACATTATTAAATGTAGATGCTGAATCACTCATATGTGTTTAGTTTTAAAGTTCAATTTCAAAACGTTTTTTTTTTTTAACTCTATTTTCAAGATCTGAGGTGAACTTATCTGCTGCTGCTTTCAGTACATGGCAATAAATGTCAGATTGTTAGCATTTAGCACTGAATAAAGCACACAAGGTTTGCCTGAGGTAATCACAGGGTTCTGTTGTTCAGCTGTGAGAAATAGAAGCCGTTTCTAATATACAAATTTGAGGAGTTGGTTAGAACCAAATCTCCTTTTAATATGGAAAATATTCCTGTCTGTCGCGTGTCGTTGCTTTTTTTTTAGAACACAGATTAAATCACTTGTTCCTGAACTCAATCTGGCAACCCGCATTTGCATTTGTTTTGATCCAGGAATGCAATACCTAGTACAACCACAGGGTATCAAACTTACATACTTCACCTTTAACTAACATTTGTTAAGATAACTATAATGTTTGCTTCACTAAAACTTCTAATTTGCTCCTTATTAATAGTAATAAAGGGATGGTCCAATGCTATTGTACATGCAAAGTTATTTACACTGTTAAAGTCTTGGTTTCTTGTGGTTAAGCATGGGACAAGTAAAAAAAAATATTTGCACAAAACACAGAGTATTTCTTTTTCAAAAATCTTACTTCAGTGAGGTAACCATTTTCACTTTTTTTTTTTAGATCCTGTCTCTATCTTATATAACTAAGAACCAAAATCCTTGTAGGAGCAAATCTCCAAGAGTGCGCCTATCACCCCACAACAGTGCTTGGATGAGAATGAGCCCAATGAAGTGTGCTTTTGTATATGAGGTACAGCTGATCTTATTTATCCATAGTTAATTTAACCCAATTCAAGCATAAGTTTTAAATGCTACAGCTGACTCCTGTCATGAGTTACTTAGATTTCATAATTTTTATATTTCCATAGTGACACATCAGGTTTATAACATGCTGCAGCCCCATGCACTGCAGAGGAGATCAATGCTGCTGGATTTACCACATGCCAATCATCAATTTCTGCTTAAACAACACGAAAGTTAGTAGCCGTTTAAACGTTAGTTCACCTAAACATTACAATTATGTTAATAATTACCTACACTCATGTCATCCTAATCCCTAAGAAACATTGCTCATCTTCAACTTCAGCTCTTCATTTTTCAACACAAATAAATATATTCTAGTTAAAGTCTGAGCGCACCCTCATCCTCCAAAGTCCGCAACAGTCACAAGATGATCAAAGTCCAGAAAAGGAACCAAAAAACATTCCATCTGACTTCAGTGGTTGAATTGCAATCATACAAATCTCCAATAAACAATTTTGTGCAACAAAAAATATATATATGACTTTGTTTGTGCAATGTCTTCTTGTCACGGTTGTGGATTTGTCTGATTCATCTCTCTGTAATTCTGTAATGGTGCATCTCTCAAGTAAAACGACATTCTAAACAGCGGTAAAAGTTCTTCAATGAGACAGATCCAGGAAGATCTCTCATAAGTTCAGCCACGCCAAACAGCTGTAATAGTTCTTCAATGAGACAGATCCAGGAAGATCTCTTATAAGTTCAGCCACGCCAAACAGCGGTAGCAGTTCTTCGATGAGACAGATCCAGGGAGATCTCTCATAAGTTCAACAACACCAAACAGTGGTATCAGTTCTTAGGAGAAAAAGCAAGCGGCGCTGAATATTCCAAAAGCAACAGTCTCTATGAGGACTCACCACCAGCGGAATTAGCGAGAGCTGCCTAACAGGAAACAGGACACAGACGTGAACACAACAAACTGACAAACATGATCTACAAACACTGAACATACAAAGATGCGTGATAACGCATAGCACCTGTGGTTAATAGATAGCAGCTGAGTGAGACTGAGTAGCAGCCAGACACATGATCGCTCAGTTGACAAATGTAAACACACACAGCCACGCGGTGAAGATACAACCAAACAAACACACTCACATCCACACACATACATACAAGAGAACCAGACAGATCCACAACCGTGACACTTCTCTTCTGTGACAGGTTAAGCTGTATATGATTACAGTTAAATCACTAAAGTCACATGGAATGTTTTTACAATGCTTTTGATTGTTTTTCTGAACTTTAAATATCTTGCAAGGGAGCTCTCAGATTTCTTCAAAAATGTATCTGATGATGACCACATGTCTCAGGGAATTGGAACAAGATGAGGGGAATTAATAACATAATTTTTTTATTTGTGAACTTCACAAAAAGTCAACTATTTGGGTTAAAGTGATGGTTTGGTTTGAAACATGTTATGACAGACTTTTTATTTTATTTATTTTATTTTTTACTTCTTCTTAAGTGTGATAATTAACTATGGTCCATCTCCTATGATCTGACAAAATCCTGTGGAAAACATTACCCATATAACTATATATAGAGAGAGTATCATTATTCAGTAATCATTAGTCAAAGTTCAGTCAATATCTCATTAACTTTACCATGTTTCTGAGTTTGCTGTCACCCTAAATTTACCTATTATAAAGTGTGTGTGATTCAGCTCGGCTCTCAAGAGTGCGTATAAATAGACTTCATATCAACGTCACTGCCTTGTCAACGTGTGTAGCCTAAAAAGCAACATTAATTCTAGAATTAGCCCTCCAATAGCGAGAAACTCCTGCCAACTGCTTTCTGCCAACCGTCCTCCGCTGAAACTCACTTGAAGTTGGTTGGGGAACGCTAGAGGAAAGTGTGAGAGAAAGTGAGCGAGTGGGTGGGTGAGAGAAGGATGGAAGAAAATCAAGAGAGAGAGAGAGAGCTGAAAACTGTCAGTGCAGAAATATTTTCCATAAATTCATAAACGCTGATAAGGCCCCATCTTTCTCCCATGTGCCCCAGCCAAGGACGAAGGAACATACATTAAGAGATTAGGAGCAGTGCTGCATTTCCATCACCCTGCTGAGAGCGAGACCCATGGGCCCAGCACACGATCTTATCAAACACGCATACAGGCGCAGGAAAGCCGGTGCTGGTTTCAACTTCATTTCGCCTCCTCCGCTTCTTAAAAACCCTTCTCAAACTCCGCCATCAATAATCTCCCTCTGCTGTCCTCTGTGCTTTATTGTATTTAAACACACATACACACACACACACACACGCAGTATACTTACACTGCACATTGGGTCAGCAGCCATTGACACAAAGAAGGATAATCACTACAATGCTAGCAACAGATAAAGAGGTGTATGCATTTCATTTAAACTGGCATACAAGTATACACTGCAGGTTTCATTCCTCACAGTTAAACACTTTTATTTTATTTTATTCAATCATACTTTGGTTTATACTTTGTTTATGCTTTTGTACACGTATGTTTTATCAAGTTATAAACGGTATAACAGTTTGAGAATTATCCTGCATGCGCTGATCAAGAGAAGTGAGTAGCTCTAATAATGCAGTTAAAGATAAGTTTCACTTTATTCACGCTGAAGTGATGACAGTAAGAAGAGATGACCAGGGCCAGGCAGAATCTGCAGACATTTTTTGCTCTTTCTGCGCAGAATTTTGTTAAAAGTCTGCGAATTTATGCGGAATGATTTTGGGAGTATCATAACAAAAAATGTAATATATAAAATAAAAAATTATACCTTTCTAACTTTTATTTAATGTTTACAATGCAAATCCAATTAGATCCACTTTATTTGCTATAAAAAAGCAAGTCTCTTATAAAATATCTACTAAAAGACAGAAAATATTACTTTACAAACTGTATTGTAAATAAATCATATTAATATGTTCATGTTAGTCAATAATATTACTAAAATCAATAAAAAAAACTGAATAAATATAAATTTACACACATTTACACAAGTAATTAAACATAATCAACCATGGGCAAAAAATCTGCATGCACAGATTCCGCGTGGGCCTAGAGATGACTAACAAAACCATGATGGAGGATTCGGTGGGCCACAAGTCCTGAGTGTTGCTGACAAATATGTCAATTGTGAAGTAAATTGTGAACACACAATCAAGTTCAAAAGTGATTTTGGTATATACTGATTTATACTGTATTAGTATGTGTGTTACAGTTCACAAATTGCACTGTAGATTTCAGTACATACAGCAAAATATTTACTTAAAGGTGAAGTATGTAAGTTTGACACCCGGTGGTTGAACTAGGTATTGCACACCTGGATCAAAATAGACGCAAACGTGGGATGCCAGATTGAGTACAAGAGCAAGTGATTTAAACTGTGTTCTAAATAAAAGCAACGACACGCGATAGAGGGAATATTTTCCATATGAAAAGGAGTTTTGGTTCTAACCAACAACTCGAATTGATATATTAGAAATGGCTTCTATTTCTCACAGCTCAACATGTGAAATCTAAGACAGTGATCACCTCAGGTAAATCTTGTGTGCTTTATTCAGTGCTAAATGCTAACAATGTGAGTTTGAATAAATTCTAAACCTTACCGTTTCGTGAGTGAGTGCATATTCTGTGTATCTGAAAGGCTGTATTTAAATTTCTGTCGTGTTTCGTCTGGCGCAAACAGCCAAACTGCTCATTACTGTCTATCTCGTCACAAAGCATGTTGTTAGGACACGCAGTTACAATGTAACCTGCTCACCTAATGTTTACGTTACTAAAATTTATATAATTTGCTAATTAATTACCTCATGTGGAACTGAATCTGTCTCATTTTGACATCTGATACTGTCCATTTCGCTCACAGACGCATGCTTTCAGAGTCTTTCTGAATGAATGAATGAAATACACCGTTTTCCAACAAGGCAACCCGGGATGCTGAAATATAATTGGCTAAACTGGCATTGTGCAGGTTAAAATGACCTAAACAAAGACAGAGTTCTGGCACAGAAAAAAACATTTTCAAAGCAGAATATCTGACTTCAGCATTGTTTTTCAGTTAAACAAGTGTTCACTTGGGATGTTTCTTAAACATCTGCACACATATTATGGTATTTTTATGCTTTAGAAGAGTCAAAAACTTACATACAGCACCTTTAATTCATTAATTCATTTTCTTTTAGCCTTGGTCCCTTCATTAATCTGAGGTCGCCACAGCGGAATGTACCGCCAACTTATCCAGCATAAGTTTTACGCAGCGGATGCCTTTTCAGTTGCAACCCACCACTGGGGAACATTGATGCACTCATTCACACACATACACTACGGACAATTTAGCTTACCTGATTCACCTATAGTGCATGTCTTTGGACTGTAAGGGGAAACCAGAGCAACCAGTGGAAACCCACGTGAACACAGGGAGAACATACAAACACCATACAGAAATGCCAACTGACCCAGCCGAGGCTCGAACAAGTGACCTGTGCTACCCACTGCGCCACCATTATTTGTCATTTCATTTTATTTTATTTATTTTTATTTATTTATTAATTTATTTTTATTTTATTGCTTTGCTTTGAAAAAAATACTAAGCATGTTCACATATTCTGGTAGGTATGTTAATGGTACTATCAAGATGACTGCTGTTTTTCTTTGGGGGTGAAGGGCAGACGACACTTTGCCTGTTGCAGTATGTCGTTTGGGCTGCCTTGTTCAGCACAGTGGCACTGAGAGAATTATACTTCACAAAATTAGGTTTTCAGGACTCTTTGCCTTGCTAGAAGGTTACTAGTTTTGCCTGGGTCAGTTGCCATTTCTGCGTGGAGTTTGCATGTTTTCCCCTTGTCATGTGGGTTTTCTCTGAGTGTTTTGCTTCCCCCACAGTTCAAAGACATGCGTATAGATGAATTGAGTAAACTGAAATAGGCCGTAGTGAAAAAAATGTGTGTGTGAATGCGAGAGTGTGTTCCCCAGCACTGAGTTGCATCTGGAAGGGCATCTGCTAAACATATGCTAGAGTAATTGCTGGTTCATTCCACTGTGTTATTTTCATAAAAGTTGCAAAGTAAAGATTGATAAAAATGTTTGCTTTCTAACTGGTTCAGTTAGGCTTGCTGTAAACCATAACTGAGTGTATTTACTTGAGATACACACTCCGCAACAATGGGCATTTTGATAACTGCTTGTGTAGGCTATTTGATTTGTCCACATGCTAAGTTATATTGTGTGATGAAAGATTGTACGGGCGCACACTGGTTTCTTGAGTGCAGCTATAACTGTTGTGCGGCCGTTGAGTCCAATCAGGATGATTCTGCCTATGATGTAGATTGTTTGAATTTAATTTTTTGTTCCACGACATGCTTGGTTAGCCTATCTTAGACTGGACGGTTCTCACGGTAGTGCTGAAATAAGGGACTGTCCTGGAAAAATTGGGATATCTGATCACCTTTATGGGTGACTAAAACAGGGCTATTCAATATTCTGATAGGGCTACAGCCACTCCGAGTCCCAGTTTAGCACTGGCATCACTGTTTTGGAACAGCAGCAAACTGAAAGGAATACTTTACATCATCAATGTGTGAAAGAACACGTAGATGGGTTTCCCAGCGTCATGGTGCAAATTAACTCTTCAGCTAATCAAGGGCCCCCTCTTTCTGCAGGCCCTCTGGTTTAGCCACATCTAGCCATTATGTTAATCCGACCCTACCTAGACAAAATGCAAAAAATCTATTTGAGACACTCCTGTAAGTTAATACTCATGTAACTCATGTTGAAAATCTTTATAGATCAAAATTGCATTGTTTTTCTGTGCTGTTGACAAAAGACAATGTTTTTTTTATTTTTTTTTTGGTGAACTGCAACAAGGACTGCTAAATATTTATATGTACTGCATACTAAACTAACACTAGATTCGCTGTTTCAGAAGGTGTAGATTTGTTCATATTAGGCATATCAGTGTCTCTCCAAACGTATTAAAAAGATAAATGCATCAGAGCCTGCTTCATGTCTGAATACTAATGAGATCACGCTGCTTTTATGGGCATGCCAGAGCATTATCCAAAGACAAAAAGTAGGAAAAAAGTACATTTTAATCACTCTTTTACATCAATGGATTCAATTCTTTTGGAAGCGGCAGGGAAGCTCACGCTATCTCTGAGAAGGGCTGTGACAGTCGCGTGTCAAATCGGCCTTGATCTAAATAAGCTCATTAGGTTATTCTCGCACCCGGCCTTCTTTCATCCCACAGTCTACAACTGAATAATTGCTTTGTTGCATCAATTCCTGCTTTTTGTGTTGATGTCACTTTATTAAAATCACAGTCACCTTGGATGGCATTTGAAGGGCAGCAGCAGGTCACTATAAAAACATTGTCCTTTTTTTTTTTTTTGAAGAAACAAAAAGCAAATATTCCGTTCCGTCTATATCATCTCAGCTTTCATTCTCATTTCCCTTTCATCCTCTTCCTCTTCCTGTTTCGCTCTCATGGGTTTAAACCCTGCAGGCTCACTGCCTGTGTTCTTTAGAGCTCAGAGGCGATGCAGATTTTGGCATTTACCAGCTACACGCTGCTGAGACAGAGCTTGAATAGAGAGTTGCATGAGAATGGGTGAAGATGGCAATGCCAACTGGTCAGAGATGCCATTCTAGACCCTAGCAAACAATCGCAGATCTCTTTCTAAAGAACACTCCCAGGATTGGGCTGTTTCTGAACAGGCTTTTCTTCAAAGCTCACAGCACAATGGACAAAACTGTCACATCTGGGCACAGACACAGCAAGTGTCTCAGAGGAAAATGTTGATCTAGGATCAGTCTTAGAATGCTCTGGTCTGTGGCATGTGAAATTAATTTTGCTCACTCTGGAAATTTAGTGGTTGGCTTGATAAGCAATCAAAACCAAAGATTTAGTGAGACCATTCAGGCATCAACTGTTTCTAAAATTGCATATATACATTTCCCACTGAACATAGACTATATATTTTTGGTGCATTAAAAAACAGTTTTATTACATAGTTTTATTGATGTTCTCAACAAGCATATCTAGAAATAAAACGAAAATTACAAATTTAAGTCTATTACTCTTAAATAAATTAAATAAGATAGCAAATATTTTCATGGTACCTTAAAAAGTAACAAAGTAACACATTTAGTTACTTTTTTAAGGAGCTTCACATTGTTATATACAGTATATGTTATATACAGTATACTTTTTCTCAACACTGAATATATTTAAATGAGGTATTGCAGTAATAAATAAAAAAAAAATAATAATATTCACAAACTACAAATTTTCACCTAAATGTATTTTTATGATTATCTTAATATTCGTATTGCTAACATATTTATTAGTTTTTTTTTTTTTTTTTTTACTTATTAGAATGATTGTTACTTGTTAGATTGGTTCCAGTATTGATATCTAATCTAATGTACATACACAAAAATATCATTAGCATATTATAGCTGGGCACTATAATATAAATATAATATAATATCATATAATAATATATATATATATAATAATATAATATAATAATATAAATATTTATATGTGTGTGCGTGTCCGTGTGAGTGTGTTGTGGCCGATCAGACACATAATTATTTTGGTTTATTCCACAAATGATACAACACCATTAACCTCTCCCACCCAGAAAAAGAGTGTATGTTCATTGTTTAATATGATTCCAATGTATTTACAACACAAATGAATGTGCATAGAAAGAACAGAAACATGGTCAAACTTCTATACGCTACTTGCTTAAGACTGATGTTTTTTAATGTAAACTTTTATTCTCTCTTTATGTGTAATCAGGTGTTTTGCAACAATTCTCTAGCTCATGTACTACTACTATGGTTTTAATACTTCAGCAGTCAATGTTTAACTCTACCACAGCTAAACAACATCATAGATGGTTCATGTTTGATGTCCCTGCAAAGCTAATTGGGTGCACAGAACGATTGTTTATATGTTACGTTAATACATTTGCAACATATTAACATTTTAAGAAACTTTAAACATTTGTGCATTAGCTTACACTGAGAATGACTATGCAAATCACCATGCTTCGGAACAAGATTATAAAACGTGTCTCAGGGGAGGTAACTTCTCACTGGTTAACTCTGCTCCTTAGGGTTGTTACAAGACCACCCTTATAAAGCTGGTGACTAAGGCCACCCCCAGACCCGAATCCAGAAGAACCCCGGAAGAACACCCAGAGGACCCCAGGGAGCAGGCGAAGACACTGACAAAATTGGTTAACCACACAGCTCAGACATTCTTATCTCCGATAAATTTCTTTCTTGTTCTTTCTGTCAAGAGTTTAGTGTACTGTGAAACAAAAAGTCAACACGACTACAGTTTTTCACTCCAAGCCTCGTGAGGACAGAGTCTACCACCAGCTAACCATATGGCAAAATTAGCTCAACAGAGGGAGTTCTTCACATCACAAAAGGAATGCAAATAACGCCTCCAGATTACCACTGAACTGGTGTAAATTAAACGTAACCCTAAAGAAACCATAGAAGGGTTAATTTATTTATTTTTTGCTCGGTTTGGGCTTACAAAATCAGAGGTTTTCCCATTATTAAACTTTCTCAAACTCTTATTCTACTTCATTTACTCTTCTTTATAACATGAATGTATGAGTGTGTGTTTGTGTTAGGTCTTAGTTTAGATTAGTCAATAAAATTTCATTTTGTATAAAGAAAGGTCCCTGTGCATGTTTATGAATCTAATGTCTTAAACTTCAATGTTGTTACCCTGCTTGAACAAAAATGGGTTTAATGTTTGATAGCAAAAGCCGTAGTTGAAGTCAACTGTCCATTCGAACAATCGCGGGACAATTTGTTTGTTCAGACTTAAAGAGTTGATTCTTTTGAAGCCCTGTTCAAATTAATCTTTAATTCACTTTGAACTAATTCACTACATATTTTAGAGATAATTAGTATGGTAAAATAAGCTAAAATCAGACATCTGCAAACACAGCATTAACAATAAAAGCAAAGTGATAATGTGAATTAATTTGGAAAACAACAGCATTTCCACACTACTTCTATTAAAATTAACATTAACTGATATTAATACTTTTCCACATAAAGACTTAAAGTTTTAATACTTTTCCACATAAGACTTAAAGTTTTATTATTTCAGAAAATCTCACTTTCTTATATGAAGACATCAAATAACTTAACTTTTAAAGTTTTTTTACAAATGCTAGGACACATTTCTCAATACTTAGGTCACTTTTGCAAAACTCTTCACACAATTCTCATGGCAAAGCAGTTAATTTCATATTCAAAATGCACTACAACTACCAAACACTTTATTCAGGTCTCAAATAAATTCATTCTTCCAGAACACTAGCAAAGGTTGACAGCCGACAAACACACTTTGTCACCCACAAAACAATGACCTAAAAAACACTAACAACATGTAGCATTACACAGTGTTTTCTTGTGTAAAACAAGGACACATCTCTGTTTATAATTGCAATATATATTGTTTATAACTGCAATATATGTTACTGGAATGAATCAGACATGATCCAGATTTCCTCAATATTTTATGTTGTTTATTTATTTATTTATTTTTTATAAGTAATTCCAAAATACAAGAATTTGTATACACACCATCCACTGATACAGATACAAAAGTAACGCTAATCTGGCTGGTTAAACTTCATTTTTTTAGATTTGAAATATGTTTCAATAAAATATTGCTGTTGAATGTTGCTGTCTTATTCCGTTTTGCATTATGTTATTGTTTTGAACATAAGTTTGACAGTTTTAAAAAACAGTAAGTTTTAAAAACCTGTACGTACAAAGAATTTTGGCAGTTGTTGTGTCTGAGTAAGAAAAGAATTCATGAAATTTGATAGATGTAGTCATTGAATGCATTTTGCGCCAAAACAATAATAATTGATCCTCAGTTTAGTCCATATAGACTTCTGTTGTGCTCACTGTGTGAAGAGTTTTGCAAGTATTGAGAAATGTGTCCTAGCGTCTGTAAAAACTCAATTGACATATTCTATTTTAGTTGACTTTAATTTCCTTCATCTTGGCATTTTTCATATAACATTTAAATACTGTTTCATGTTTTTTTAAGTGTAAATTAGGCTCTTTTAGTTCCAGTCAAAACATGAAAAAGCAGTCTTTATCTTTGATTATACCTTTGAACATAACGTCATATAAATCTGACAAGTGTTTGTGTCTCATTTGTAAGTAATCAAGTGTGTTTAGAGTAAATCTCCCTCCATTTAAATCAATTTGTTTATAGAGCATGATTACACATTTAGACTATGAGTAGTTTAAAGATGGGCTCTACTTTGATCTGTACATGAATTATTAATGAAGCAAAGCTCATATACGATCCCTCATACATCATTTTGTTTAAACTTTAACTGGAATAAAAATGTTCGAACATGATTAGTCTGTGATTTTATGCACACTTCTCTTTGCTTTTGAAAGAAAATAAAAGCAAACACATTTTATTTTTGTATTTTTCTAAGTAAACAAATATTAAATGTTTATTTTATTGATTTATATATTATTATTTAACTTTCTAACACAGCTGGGAAATGTCCTCTAAATCATAAGAGCTTAAAGTCAACAAACACAAAGTGGGCTCATCTTTTCTGAAAGATTTATGATGGATGATTTTTTTTTTTTTATGATTGACCTCAATGCCATTAAAATGTGTGTGTTTGTGTTAGTGACATATCAGGATGCAAATGTACATAATGATGGAAAGGACATGAGAATTACAAGGAGATGGTAAGTTATGAGGACATTGTCAACGTTGGGTGATCAAGTCTGCATCCATGCGTCGATATCAAGTACACATCCGAGAAGTTTCTCGCATCCTCCGTTCTTGCGGTCTTAAATATTGAAACTGAACTTTGGCAGTTGATGATAATGTTACACGAGAACACAAGATCACTGAAGAACACACATTGAAAAACAGCCATGGGTTACGTCCGAAAATAGGTATGCAAGAAGCACCCGGATGACTTACTACTTCCGGTGAGATTCTAAAGTGCGCATCCCATGCACGCTGCGCTATTCCATGATGGCCCACGCGAGAATTCTTCAATGGGATGGAATAATGATGGAAAGGACATGAGAATTACAAGGAGATGGTAAATTATGAGGACATTGTCAATGTTCCCATTTTTCAAAATGCTTAAAAATGATATAAAACATTATTTGTTTGCAGTTTTTTTCCCTCAGAAAATTTAACTGCACCGTTTCCTGTAAAAAATGGGCGATGAAAATGTTGAAAACAATGAAACCTTTTAGGCTAATAAAGGTACATTTACATTCTTGTGGAATGCTGATCAATATACACTGTCATTTGTTGCCAAATATTCATTCATTCATTTTCTTTTCGGCTTTGTCCCTTTATTAATTTGGGGTCACCACAGCGGAATGAACCGCCAACTTATCCAGCATATATTTTACACAGCGGATGCCCTTCCAGCTGCAACCCATCACTGGGAAACAACTATACACACTCATTCACACTACATTACACGCCTACCCAAATCATCTATACCACATGTCTTTGGACTGGAAGAAACCCATGCGAACATGGGGAGAACATGCAAACTCCACACAGAGACGCCAACTGACCCAGCCGAGGCTTGAACTAGCAACCTTCTTGCTGTGAGGCAAACGTGCTACCTACTGTGCCACCGTGCAGCCCTTGTTGCCAAATAAATAAACCAAAAAATGTGGTAGGGTTTGGGGTAGCATGCTAGTAAAAACAGTCTGTATAGTATAAAAAACAATGGAAACCTATGTCCCCACAATTTACAAAAATTGTGTGTGTGTGTGTGTGTGTGTGTGTGTGTGTGTGTGTGTGTGTGTGTGTGTGTGTGTGTGT
>CAIGQZ010001455.1:955556-970764 GCA_903798205.1 Danio tinwini | reverse complement strand
TGTGTGTGTGTGTGTGTGTGTGTGTGTGTGTGTGTGTGTGTGTGTGTATGTATGTATGTTTTTTTATTTTTTTTATTATTCTTTCAGGCTTGGAAAATGACTGAAATGTGTCTGTTCCCCTGTTATTTAGTCCGAGGGGCTTTCATTAAAATAACAAACATTGACTTTGGAAAAGCCATGAAAAGAGTAATGACTTTGAGACCAAGTGTGGAGCGTGTGCGTGCTCGGGGCGGGGGTGACCATCAGTCAACACGGACTAAGATAGGAAACGCTCGCTCTGGATTTTAATTATCTCACCCTCTCTGCAAAGTTTACTATTTGTAGAGCCGAATACATCCTGCTGCTTGAGCTGTACACACAGAACAAAAAATAAGATCTTTTGTTTACTTTAAAGAAAAGACCAGTCTGACATTTCCCCTTCACGTACGCCTCGCTGGAAGTGTCTCTTTCAACCTTCTGATATTTATATTCCTGCGCTAACGCCATTTCCCAGCATCCTTATCTTCTGGTCCTGTCAGAGCTTTAGCCGGCCAGGGGTTCATAGCTGTCTGGTTGATACGTTTCCCAACTTTATTTCAGGCAAGAGAGGCAGACAGCATGGATAGAAACCTCCCTAAACTAGCTCCCTTATTAGACCCCATACGTTTGGACGATGTCTCAATGAAAGTAAATGCCATGTCCTGAAATAGTCACATATTATGCTTTGCCCAATTCAGCTGTGCCACTTTGCATGTGCTATTTTAGTGCAAAAAAAGACGTTTTATTTATGAACCACCCAAATTCCAAACAATAACTAAATGCACTGAATAGTTGTGTGTGAGTTTTATATTAAATCACTGCAATTATTTTTGTTAATTTAAATTACTGATAAAATTTGTATTATATTGTCAATAGCAGGGTCATAACCCCTAAAGACTCCAGCATTTGAAATTATTGCCCTGCTTTGCTAGACTAAAGGCTGATTTATACTTCTGCATCGAGTGCCCGCATATGCTTCAGGCTCAGCCTGCGCGTGCATAACCCTTGCTGTAGCCATCGTCGAAGCTGACGCGCATCTCTCAAAAAATGTACAGTACATGTCGCAATGACACATAGCGCAAGCTCTGTGATTGGTCGGCTTGGTAGCGATGACGAGTGTGGGTGGGACCGAGAACTGCGTGAACCCATTGGAGCGAGTGTTTACAAGTGTCGAGTCTCGTGAAGGAGGTCCAGATGGAAACTGTTCTGTTTTGTGTTTACCTTCTGATTAAAGTTGTTGCACATCTGCTGGTTCCCGCCTCAAAATGAGAGACTTTGAGCTACTTCTACATTAAGGTAGCATTCAGAAAAAAACAAAACACCAGCGAAGAAACTTGACAAAGGGGAACATAAACACCTCACTGCCAGCTAGCATTTTGGAAGTGTTATTGCAGAGCAACACAAACCACGCGCAGAAGTATAATGCAAGGCTACACACAAGGCAGGTGCCGTGGGTCACGCCAATCACTTGTCACTGAAGTATAAATCAGGCTTCAATTATGCAGAGATCTGATTGTTATTTGCATGACAAAAAGTATAAAAAAATGTACAATTTAGGCTGGTCTGCCACAGCCTAACATCACTTACCAATGTCAAAATGACTGAGATAGACAATCCAATAAAGGTAGGCAGAATTTAAGTTCACAGAAGCATAATTCCAGCACAATGTGACAGATTAACTTTGACAGAAAGCAAGGTAATGTTAAAAAAGGGACAGAGGGATATTCAATGAAATAAATGTTAAACAAATGGCAGTCAAGTTGCTGCAACCTTAAATACTCAACATTTTCCCCCCAAAAAATGTATTCTTTAAAATGTTTTATTGTAAATTTTGTCACAAAAGCAGGGTGTTTTTACACCTCTAGTTTAAAAAAAGTCAGTAAAGTGGTTGAGTCCAGCTTTGTTTAGTTTAGTTTAGTTTAGTTTAGTTTAGTTTAGTTTAGTTTAGTTTAGTTTAGTTTAGTTTAGTTTAGTTTAGTTTAGTTTAGTTTAGTTTGGTTGGAGTGTCAAGTGACAAAAGAGGGAAAGGTTTGCATTAAAAGGGGAGTTTCAGTACGTGCATGTGCTGTTTTCACAACGGCAACACAAACACAGATGAAGGGGAGATAGACAGTGACCATGTTTACATGGACATCAGTAATCAAATTATTTGCCTTAATCTGAATAATACAATTATATGATTAAGGTGTTTACATGAGTTGCTTTTTGGCTGTTCCTTATATGATCCGGTTTTTACATGCTATAGCACATAATTCAATTAACGTCATAGCGTCATCATGCTTTGCACATTTACTCCAGAGTTTCTTAAATTTTGGGTGTTTCATTCTAAATTTGTCGACTTTAACTGAGGTTTGGTACTTTCACTTTCATTCAGAAACATTTCATGCATGCCTCCCTTGACAAACAAGATATTAGATGCGAGGAACTGCTGGAAGAGTGATGTTTTAATGGAATTTGATACTGCACACCATATGGGAGAAAAAAAAAAACTCTCCGCATTTTTGGTAGATGCAGAGTATCGGTATGGGCAGAGAATAGCGTCAAACAGCCATGGGTGTATAGACTATCCTGTCACAAAATGCGGTGAAAATTATACGCAGTGAAAATCCTACATGACGGCAATAGTTTGATTAAGGTGCTTACATGTTTACATTCAAAGCCGCATTTACAGTGGATCTTTTACGTACTGATTAACATACTGTAAACTTAGTAACTAAATCATTTGACTTGGTATGTCATCAAAAACTGAAAGAGTACTGCTGATGATACTAACTAACTTTGCCATCTGAATAAACATAAGCAAAGAAAACGGATGCACACTTATCAAATTTGTAAAGAAGGACAATCAACCCCAACTGAAACCGTATCTTTGTGGCAAATCAGGGTTTCACCATTTCCAGATTTGAAAAGCTCTCGCATTCCTTACAAACGTATTTTTTTTTTGCGTATTAGCAGACGTCTGTAATCCACACATGTCCCCACGCGAGCTGTGCTCTCATCGTGGCAAAATGGAAACAAAACCTTCGTTGTGACACATTTATAAACGGAACACTGATTACCCATGTCTTCTTCCACTTGTTTTAATTACTGTTGGCAAGTCTCTCTGAACACTGTAACAGGTAAAAAACTGTATTATGTATTATTAGGTCTTCGAAACTGTATTATGCTTAACCACTTGAAAAAAATAGTAAATCCAAGGAATCATATTTGAATCATTTCAGTGCAGCAGAAATTCATCCATTAAAAATGGAAACTTTTTTTTGGTAGAGAACAATATAATGCTGACAAATTAACTGTTTTTTTACTTAAACGTGTACTTAATGAGTAGCTGTGACTATATTTAACCAATTACCAAAACAACACTTATTAATTTAGGGTGGTTCAAATATTTTACACATTATTTTTGTTTGTTCTGTGTTTTTTTTCCAGTAACGTGTGTTTGTTTGTGCATCTCAAATAACTTCTCATTGTTCACCTTATTACAGAGGCTTTTGTTGTTGAATTATTTCTAAGATATAAATAACATATCTGAAAAATTTTATGATGCACGAAATGAAAAACATATCATATTCAACAGATAAATTGTCAAATAATTTTGTGGAAATTATGTTATATTTCTAAAGCAAAACAACAACCTTGAAATTAATTTAAAAGTTTAAGCATGGCCTTCCGATTAAAGTGATTATTCCTTCCTATTAATGTTAAACCAGCTGGCTTGTTTTCATTGTAGCACTGCTCAGAGCTTTAAAAATCCTTTTCTCCCATCAAACTGTCTCTCCTCAAATCTGTCTTATCGATCAGCATATCGAGCTCTGAGCGTTCTATTTCGTCTGCACAGAAGCTCACCTAATATAATCCCATTGATCGTCAGCTAAAGTCAGCGTGTTCGACATCAAACAAGTTCACATATGCTGGGATGTTAGAATATTGCAAAGTTTATTCTTCTCAGAGTGTTTACTTGCGTCAGGAAAATTTCCACCTACGTGCAAATCCAAAACGAATCACACTGAAGTTGTTACCAGATAAACAGCAATCACGGCCGGACAAAAGAGGTGATAATTGCAGCCGAGTCCATCAAAACACATATCAATGGCGTTTGAATGAGTCTTATCTGCCGAAAGATTTCAACGTATCTGATAATTGCAGAAACAAAGCATCTTTTGTCTTTTAATTGGGCCGCTGTGTGGGTCTGGGAAGAGGGACTCAATCAGCAGGCCATCGAGAGACTCATCCTACGTGCTGTCAGTCAAATGCTCCTCTACACCATAAAACGGCCAGATTAAATTGCCTTCTCTGCTACGAAGAATTAGGGTGGGCTGAAATTGTATTTTTTCCCCCTTGTATTAAAGGCTCCAAAGAGAGAATTGATCTTCAGTGAAATAACTTAGGCTGCGAGAGATGGAATTGCAGGAAACCGGATTTTTATGAAAAATGCCTCCCGCTTTCATGGATGTCAACAGATATTAGTTATGACATTGGGGAATATGACTCTTCTGACTTGCGCATTTAAACGATGCGGCCATAGACGCAAACATTTTGTTTTATGATATGCATCTGAGGTGCAGTCAAAACATATTTACATGAAGAAAATCATTTGATTTCTCAAAAACAATACCACGCGGTGCCATACATGTCTTGTAAATGCATGCCTGTACTCTCATTTTAACATGCACTGTAAAAAAATATGTTTATTAACAGGTCCATTACGTGAGTTTTTTTTCAGTTTATTTAGGCCCAATCCTAATTCTCTGCCTTAGCCTTATTTAGGCCCAATCCTAATTCTCTGCCTCAGCCCTTCTCCTTCCCCCTTATCCCAATTCTCTTTAGCTTGAAGGCGTAGGGTTAAGGTGAAGGACTAGATAGCCCTTGAAACTGAGATTTTCCACGACCACACTCGAAACCAAGGGGTGCGAAAAGGGGTACAAAAATTTCCCAGAATACACTATTTACAATGGCAATATGGCTACACACGGAAGGAGATGTACAAATTTGTATTTTTTTGTCATTATTACGAATTACAAGCATATGCTTTAATACATTCATAACACTGTTCATGTTTTACTGCCATGCTTAAATAAAATGCTAAAATAAAAACAGCTAAATTTGCTTATCTATAATTCATAACTCCTGTATAGCAATCCCACAACATATTTTACATCTGATACTCAATGACACTTGAATACTCTGTCAGAAATTTCTAGAGCTTTTTACAGTGTCTGCTATAATGTTAATGTTGTTTTCGTGTTTTTACATAGATGCATATGGCCACTGTGTAAATGCGCAGTACAGTTATGATCTTATTGCCACATTGTATCGCTATAATAACATGATATTGTTGCATTCATTAATTTTCTGAAGACAAATACCAAAAGATATCGCAGCTAGAATAACTACAACATATGCGATCGTCAATCTCATATAAAGTAAGAGATCGCGATGACATATGATGACGTGTGCTGGTGTTTGTTAGGGGTAACTTTTGAAGCCCTTCCCCTTCACACTCTATTTCAAGGGCCAAGGGTATAGGGGTAGAAAAAAAAGAATTGGGATTGGGCCTTAAGATTTTGAAGTGCATTATGGGACCTTGATCTCTGTTTAGTTGACTTTTGATGTTGAAAATTGAACACTGCAGTTTAACTAAAAGGGTTTTTTTAGTAATTTGAAGCAATATATTGTATAAGGAATAATATGTAGATCATTAAGTCGATAAAACACACTGGCAGTTTATTACAAAGTTTTTGTACTGTAAATTACACCACCACCCCAGACAATATATCTATAATATACTATGAAATCTATAACATGCTTTGAAAGTCAATGGCTACATGTTTCCCATATATATATATATATAGAAATATATATATATATATATATATAAAAGCCAAACACATTTGTGACAAGTGAATGATAAGTGAATGATGACAGAATTTTTAGTTTTGGGTGAACTATCCCTAATACAAATATTTACAAGTTAAAGATAAAAATAATCTGAAATTCAGTAAAATACTTTCACTGATATGTTCCCCAGTATGGGTTGCAGCTGGAAGGGCATCCACTGTGTAAAACATATGACGGAATAGTTGGCAGTTCATTCCGCTGTAGCGACCTCTAAATAGAGACTAAGCCGAAGGAAAATGAATAAATAAATGAATAATATGACAATTAAATAATTCTATAAAGTATTATTCATTCATTCATTCATTCATTCATTCATTCATTCAATATATTTGATTTGTATTCATTTATTTTAATGTAAATGCTAATGAATAGGTTTCTCTTTGTACTACCGGCCCTTTTTACATGAAGTATAGCAGCTATTTTTGATCAGGCATTAAAAAAACACCCTGAGTGAGAATGAATGCTTTGCACTCTTATGCAGGACATAATTTGAATTGGGCATTAGATTCATCATCCGTTCATTCATTCATTTTTTTATTTATTTTTTCTGTAAATCCAAACAACATTTAACCTTCCGCTACAACCTCTAAACAATTACTAACAGAACACTTTCCTCCGAGCCATTTCATTTGGAAATAACAGCTTTCCTTTCAATTTGGAGAACTATACTTCATTAAGCATAATCAGACTTTTAAAAGACGAACACACAGCGTGCGCACACACACACAATAACACAGGCACGCATGTAGTAGCTGATGAAAATGGCAATGCATTCTGAAGCTTTAATTACCGGCTGTGACACGGCACAAAAAAGACTAAATAAGACATGTCAGTTGTACTCAAAACTCAGCTCCATAGCCTTTATGGTCTTGACACTTAACTGAGGAAATTACAATATTCACCATAATTTCAGAAATTGCACAGCAATAAAAATATGCTTAAGGTCTGCTAGAGCTGTCACAATTTTAAGACGTTCACAAATGGTTGATTATGCATTACTGTTATTTGTTCCCTACGTGGCTGATTCTCTGGTGACAGACCATTTAATGACTGCCTGCTTCCTGTCAAAATTCAAATGTAATTTTTTAGTCAGACACAAACAGATAGTTGTAATACAATATGCTTTATAATTATTATTATTTTCAAATGGCATTTTTACATAAAAGCTTTATGTTAGCCCTTGCTAATCTTGAAGTGCCATACTTCTGACGATAATAATAAAGTTTGGTTATATCAGCATGCCATTTATTTTTGTCAACAAACTCTTGTCAAGTAGTTTATTGAAAGAAAAAAAACAACAACCTCCTTTTACCCTGACAGCTGACTGCCAGGCAGTTGTCATATTGAGAAAGTTTTGCTTTGTGTGTGATATGTGTTGAGGTTTCGTCTGAAATAAAGTCTGTGTTTAATACATTTATAAATTATTATATTATATAGGTTATTATTATACATTATAGGTGGGCATAGATCATTTTTTTTAAATCTAGATTAATCTCACAGTAATCTTAAAATTAATCTAGATTAATCTAAATTAAAATGGCTCATGTGAATTCTGCAGAAGGCATTCAGAATATGTGTGCTACACAAATAATGACTAAAAGTAAGTCTTTGAAAATTGATTTCTCAAGCCAGGTGGCGCATTAGACCATGCAGGGGCTCATCTCTGGTTTCCAAAATGCATCACAAACTGCTTGAGTAACTGTTCTACTATGATAATTGGTGATGAAAATAAGTTATGTTCAACAAGATGTACTTTTGTACAGTTAAACATGGATTTTGAACTGTAGGCCCACATAAGCTCAAAACAGCGACTAAAGTCATAACTGAATTAAACAGAAATGGAATTAAGACGTGGAGTATGCACATATTAGTGGCATTATTGAAATAAACACCGCAATAGGATTTTTTGCCAAATTTTCAGCAAGATCCACACACGCAGCTGTCAGTAAAGGACTGCGCACACACACACACACACACACACACACACACACACACACACACACACACACATGCAGAAGTTTTTTTCTTTCCATTTGGCATGCGTTATTAAATTCCATAACACTCTCACCAGTCCTTACTCCCTATGTGCGTCGAATACCCCAGTTAGTCACAGGGTTATGAATGAAATCTTCATGAGTGAAAGTTAAACTCCTGAACTGCAGTTAAAGTCACCCAAAATTACAGGAAACTTACATGAAAGCACTTCACGTAAACTCCTTAATTGTATTATTGTCTATTAAGGCAAATAACTAGATTACAGATATTCATGAAAGCGTAGTCAGTAGTGTCTTCTAAGTAAGTGAAAGATCAAGAAGGGCTGCTGCTGATTTGATTCAGAAGGGCACTTTTTGTCAGAAGGCTCACCGGTCAGGTATACATCCGTGCTAAAATATCAAGGTGAAGCTTGCGTATAGCTTGATTAGAATAGACCCAGCTTCCAACCCAACTTTGAGAATAGATTAATGGCTTAATTAATGGATTAATTATCTTAATGATTTATGGGTGTGTTTTGAGCATAGCGTGCATTAATATTGGACTATGTAAGGGGAAAACGAAACATTTTACTACAGAAAAGAACAAGCCTCCTCCATTTGGCCTCTTTACGTTCTCTTTACTTATATTCCTTTCTTTACTCCTTTACTTTCGTGGATAAGGAAACAGTGTTGTGTGCACCCCACTGAAGGCATCCATTAGCCTACATATTTAGTTTTGTTTGTAAAGCGCAAAGATTTGTTTCAAAACTATTTCTAAATTCAGTTCTAATTTCCAGCAAACTAATAAATAAACAATAATAGTGATGCATATGTTTCCAAAACTCGACAGGTGCACAAATCTAAACTTGTTTTTATTAAAACAAATATAAATATGAACAAAATAAATAATACTGATAATAATAGCATTATTAAAATGCAAATTGTCATGAATAAACTGAAAAAGCCCTCTGAAGATAAGGCATGGAGGCAGTAGTTTTTATGTTTATGTAGAAAATAATATATTTTTTTAACATTTTAATCCTTTATGTGTTTCATATGTAAAGATATTTGTGTATTGCGGTACATCCTGTGTATATTAAACAAGGTGTAAGCGTTTGAACCCACATAGGTGCATAACTAACGTGCTCTTCGCTGGATTTTAGACCTGCTTTTAGATGGTCAGTCTACTTCAGTTTTTCAAAATAGCAACGCACCAACAATGCGCCTTAACACACTCTATTTAAGACCAGCACACATATGAGTCCCCAAAGTGGTGCAAATTGATTTGCTATTTAAACAACGTGGCTCAAAACTTGAAAATTAGGGTTCCGCTGGTCTGAAAATAGCAACCAATCGCAATGTGTTGGTCACAGAGTATATTTTCTCCAGTGATGTGCCACGAACTTAAGGGTTGGCCTATAAAATGACATCATCACTGGATCACTCAATGCACCACAGGTGGTCTAACTTGAGAATAACTGAACAGAAGACACATATCAACTCACATTTTCTCTGAAACTGTCTAGTGTCAACGTGACTGACTCGCAGTGACTTAAAAGGCGGATTTTGGTTCATTATTCAAATGACCGTCCATTTTAGCAAGACTCATACTAATGGCACAGAACAGCCCATCATTATCACTTCACTTATCACCCACAGACCCCCACCACCACACATACACCCAACTACCTGGGTATCAATTATGCTGACAAGACTAATCATCTCATGTCAGTCCAGCTCCCATTGTCTCTCTCACTTCAATTCCTTCCAGAAATAGCCATACTGGCACAGGCACAATCAAGGTACAGTCTCACAAAGTAGCTATTTTCCATCTACCTATTTTTATTAGTATTTTGTATATTGCATAAAAAATGCTGAATGAAAATGCCAATATGTGAATAAACTGTGAAAATGTGCAAAAAATATGTAGGATCAGCTTTATTTTTTATCCTATAAGAAAAAAAATGTGCATAAACTACAATGGAAACATATTACGGAATAAATTCCAGCATACACTTAAAAAAATCATTCAGAGATGATTCCTTGGATTTACTTTATACTTTATAATTTTTTTTTTTTTTACGTTAAGTGGCTGTAAACAATTTATTTGGGCTGAACAAATTAAGTAAACAAACAAATTAAGTAGAATTTTATTAAATTTAATTTGTTTAAATTCAACACAAATAAATTGTTTGCAACCGTTTTGCAGACATCATTTTTTTTTTAGTGTACACATTAAAACAGTCATGTGATTTTGTTTTTAAACATCATGTGATAACAGAATGGGTGCAAAAGAACGCATTAATGGACTAAATTACATTGTAAAATATCTAAAATGTTGTTTTTGGTCATTCAAACATTCCTTTAGCCAAAGTCCATCATCAAAGTAGTTCAGTATTATAACCTTCCAGAGCTGAGTTGAGTGGCTGCACAAGTGAAGTTTATTTATAAACTTATTTCGAGAGGAGCACTTGCTTATGATTGATCACGGCTGGTCCCGCATTAACTAACGTACAAATCACAGTCACAAATGACTCCTAACTCACTATAAATAACCAGAGTTTCTTACTTTAATTATCTTCGTCTTGAAGAATCCCCCCTTCCACCCCCTTTCCCTTTATACAGTGGCATGGTGGTCCAGTGGTTAGCACTGTTGCCTCACAGCAAGAATGTCACTGGTTCAAATCCTTAAGAGGCCAGTTGTCGTTTCGGTGCAGAGTTTGATGTTCTCCCCATGCTCGTGTGGGTTTTCCCCCTCGGGTTCTACGGTTTCCTCCCACAGTCCAAAAACATGTGTCATAAGTGAACTGATCAATCTAAATTAGCACTATAGTTGAGCTCTTAACCAGCAGTATATCTCTATATAGCAATTTATAATCTGTCATCAGCTCTAAATAAGGGGGGAGTTCTCAAGACCTAGCTGGGCTCAAACTCCCCTCCCACCCTGCAAACGGGAGGAAGCCCTTGGCTCGAGAATCTTATAAGCTCGGGGCTCTCTTGCAGGAAAGCATGCCAAACTCGCTTTATAATCAATCATCAGCTAAGTGTGAACTCTTAAAAGACTAGTCTCGAGCCTTCAAAAGGCCTTGCGCATCTATTGTTTTCTGTCTTCATCTTTTAAGGCACAAGTAATTTAATATATAAGAAAAAATGCCCACAGTGGCTTCTTTTAAAGCTGCAAATTCCATTTTCTTTTTGATATTTGATGATTTGAATATCTTTTTTGATATGTTTGACTCACTGAATGTAAATGGTGCTTTATTCATAAATGTTTTATATATGCACATGAGTCTAATTCACATTTTTAAATGAAAACATATACAGTGTTACAGTTAACACGTGGTGTATACATATTAATGAAAGTTTAAAGCAATATGTTTGTTATTTGGATGGCATGGTGGCTCAGTGGTTAGCACTGTCACCTTACAGCAAGAAAGTCACTGATTCGAGCCCCGGCTGGGTCACTTTTTTTCTTATTAGTTAAGTAAAATCACTCTCCATTGAGACACCCCCTGTTCCTTTTATTCGATGCATTCAAAATAATCAGAATTCTTCCATTGCAAAAGTCTAATGCCTGTTTCACACCGCAAGTGAAAGCAGTGCGTGAGCAGCGCGTGCGTGAGCAGCGCGTATGGAGAGCAGAAGCAGCGCGCAGTTCTTCGGCAGCTGCTGCACTGATCAATCTATATCTGTCTATTCTATCTAGTTACCTATCTCTCTCTCTCTCTCTCTCTCTCTCTCTCTCTCTCTCTCTATATATATATATATATACTTTTTTTTTTTTTTACTTTTCATCTCCACCAAGGCCCGCTGCATCTTCCTCCCATGCCGTTTCCGTAACCTGCAAGTCTTTACAAATTATTAAGATCCTACAGCACTGTATGCTTCTCACGCTCTATGGGGAGTGTCATTAATGTCTGGTGCACTCAGAAGACAATCGCCTTTGAAATCATGTAATTTTGTTTTTGTTTGTCAGGATGTTGTAGGCCTAGTTATAATAATAGTTATACAATATAGTTATTATGATATTTACACATGATCAAACTAGTGTTACTTTCTCCGCTTCATTGATGTCCAGCGGCAGAGTAAAGGCTCTGTATTTCATGCTCGTGCAAAGGATCAGTTGGACAAAAGTAATCAGTGCATGCTCTTCTTTTACTTATTTTCATGTTGTCAGGTTCACAGAGCAAACAGCCCCCAGATGGAATAACTTCAGTGAACATAAAACAAAGCAGAATAAAACTTTCTTCCTCTGCTTCAACTGCACAGCACACAGCGAGCTCGAATCATCCAGCATGCGTGTCGAACTGCACTACCCACAATACACTTTGCTATGAACTACAACTACCGTAAATAGCAGTCTTAAAGCGGCCACTTCTATTTCCCCTCTCCTGCAACATTAGCGTGCAACTTTAGCAAAACTGATACTAAAATTGTTTTACATTTGGTTTGCTAAATAAATATTTGTTGCAGTTTTTAATCGTTTAAGTTCATTTGATTGACACTATATAAATCAGTTGATATTATTGACACATTTATTGAGTAAAACTGCTACTTTTTACTGTCATTTAATGTGTTTTGGTCATTATCAATGCACTGTCACTTTAATTGAGCGTGAACAGCGCAGCAAAAATAGACCCAGCTCCAAAACTATCGCGGCACTGCTGCTTCAGTGACACTCACGCCTCGCGCTGACGCACTGCTTATGCGTGCGGTATGAAAGCTATAATCTGCTAACATGGACGCTGAAAAAACACGCGATGCTCACGCTCTGCTCGCGCGCTGCTGACGCTTGCGATGTGAAACAGGCTTAAGGCTCAGGCCAGCCATCTTCATTTCTGTCTGTTCTTGCAGGGAGCACATTCTCTCACTAAGCGCATAACTTAATGTGATTAAGTTCATTTTAATTCAACACTTTATTATTTTTTAAGCTAATTAATTAAACTAAAAAGTAATTAGCATTATTATTTTTTTAAGTAGCTAAATTATTATTGTTTTATTATTATTTTTTAAAGTAATGCATCACTTTACCCATTTCTTAGTAATAACATTATGTTACCCCAACAATGAACATACTGTATATACAGTAGCTAGTGAGGGCATTCAAAATTATACCGTATGGTTTTGCTGGTAAGCAGAGGTTTGTTTGTTTGCCTCCAGATGGTGGAATATGTATCGATGCATTCTGTGCTCTATAAACAACACATAAGTTTTCAGTACCTCAGGACAAGATGTTAATGACTTCAGAGACTCTCTATAGGTGTTTGAGTATTTCTCAAAGACTTCACATGAAGCACACAATTCCATCATTATCTGCTCATTATTGTACTGCTGTTGCCCCAGGCCATGCGGGAGAGCTAATAGATGAACTTAATGCTTCAAAATGGAGTCAGAGAGAACATTTTGCACTACCTTTAAAGTTAAACAGCCTGAGCAGCACAAGCTCTCAATGCTGTTGCTTTTAAATATGTCATGGCACAATCTGCAGTCTGTCATGTGACAACACATGGCGTTTGATGTCAGTGATGTCAAACCTGGTGCAATGTGGCCAAAAGCAACGTTTTTGATTTGGAATTAAACTGTGAATTCGATTTTTGAGCTCCATCAGAGGGGAAACTATTGCTGAGTGACCCATTCCTCACAGGAAGCTGTCAAAAGCTCTATACGTTAGGTCGTCTGAGAGAAGTGTGAACTACTTTTATGCTCTTTTTAGAGCTTGGTGAAATAAATCATTATCCACTTTTGTTCTATAGAAACAACTAATCCAATAATGTGCATTTTATTAGATTAGAAATGGTTGGCATAACTAATATTTCCAATTGTTGCAACTGAAGTTTAGTTCACAAAATAAAGATGTATTAACTCATGCAGAAAGAAAGAAAGAAAGAATGAATGAAAGAAAGAAAGAAAGAAAGAAAGAAAGAATGAATGAATGAAAGAAAGACATGATACAATGGCATTGTCACAAACACTATTGATCTAGTCCATACAGATCACAGGAGAATTACAAATCTGCCACCAAAAGAACTTCAAATCATGTCACGCACCACATACTCACACCTGTTCCAGTTCTTCTTTGATTACACACAGACAACTAAGAGCTGCTTAAGGACTGACTGCATGGACTATATTTACAGCACACAAATACACAGACTTTGCTGAGTCTTGTTAATCTGTAATACAACAAAGTGGTTTCTTTGTTTTGTTTAACCTTGCCTTTTGACCCTTGCATTGTTTCCTGTTTAACCTGTTCGCTGCCTGTATAGAACACTTTGCCTGTGACCTTGACTATGATTCTAAATTTCCTGTATACATCTGTTTGTCCCTGTGTTGACCGTTGCCTGCCTGATCATTCTTCTAATTAAACTTCACGTCGATCCACAACTTTGTTGTCCAGCATCCTTAAGTTACAGACAGATTTATATTATATTATTAATGCAGTTCAAATTTTACTGTGTGACTAAATGTTACAATTTTTTTTCATTATTAGACTACGCTACACTCTCAGAAATAAAGGTACGCGAGCTGTCACTGGGGTGGTACTGGCTCCGGTTTCCCCCACAGTTCAAAGACATGTGGTATAGGTGAATTGAATAAACTCAATTGACCGTAGTGTACAGTATGTATGTGAATGTAAGATTGTATGGGTGTTTCCCAGTACTGGGTTGCAGCTTGAAAGGTATCCACTTTGTAAAACATATGCTGTATAAGTTAGTGGTTAATTTCGTTGTGGCGAATAAAAGGACTACGCCGAAGAAATGAATGAATGAATGAATGAATGAATGAATGAATGAATATCAGTCATTGTTAAGTGCTGGCACATTATTGTAAAGTGTTAAATGAACACATATTCTCCCAGTGCTACAGTAACATCATCAAGCCTGAATTCCAAAACTTCCAAACACATTCTTACACTCTTGCAATGCCCCAGGCTTTCAGTTTAATTAGGATTTATTTAAGCCTGTCTGATACACCATGTCATCTTAGAGAAGTTAGTGGCAATTTTTCCACCTCTTCTTCAACGTCTGACAAGCGCATGGCATCTCACCCCTCTCAACAACCTTCTAGCTCATGCTAAGATTTCAGTAATGATGTCCTGATGGAAATCACTACCTTAGTGTTTTTTGCTTTTTTTGGAACTGAAAATACAACAGGCAAGTACAGAGAATTGGGAAGTAAATGGTATAAATCTTAAATTGGATCTTAAACAATTGTCTGAAATTCTTGTTGTTCAGTGATATACAGTATATCGTTTTTTGCATCAATATGTTTTATGTATGTATGTATGTATGTATGTATGTATGTATGTATGTATGTAT
>CAIGQZ010001455.1:920364-937295 GCA_903798205.1 Danio tinwini | reverse complement strand
AGATAGATAGATAGATAGATAGATAGATAGATAGATAGATAGATAGAATCAGCAAAATATGCTCAATTCGTTCAGCTCAGTGGTATTGTTTACATTCTGCTCTCCAACATGGCTGACTGATGATTTAATTTTGTACAGTGTATATTCCTCAACGCTGACTACACTGTCTCAACAAACAGATCTGCATAAAGTTCATTACTTGTAAAATAACATTGCAGAGAGTCAGTTCTCAAAATTGGATTTGGAAAACCAATTGGAATTGTGTGTGTAGTGTGAAGAAAGGCTAATCGCCTGCACTAAAACTAATGAGGCAAACCAAAAGGCTTTTTCGCCGACACATAGCGATGTGGAATCATCTCAGGCAAAAATGATTGAGTACCACACCTGATCTCAGACTCCAGCTAAAAGCTTTTCTGTGCCTTTTGTTTCCCTTAATTGCATCTAATAACTCTGGTTCCCTCAGCTCTGTGCGTAAGTGGAGGTGTGTGTTTCGGCTCAATTAGCTTCAGGCTTGGAGGACGCTGAGGTAAAGATGGGTCAGGTAGATTGCTGTCAGCTGACAACCACCAGAGACACTGAAACGGAACACAAAACACACGTAATAGACTCATCACCAGCGTGAGGTGACCCAGTGCTGTGTGTTTGGGAAACATGCTATCGGCAGACTCTCGGCCGAGCTAATAATACTCCATTTAGAGTAGCATCTAAAAACAGAAGCACTCTCACAGCCACATGCTCTCACACTACATTAAAGGTGGTGAAATTGTAGTCAGACCCAGGAAAATGGACCAAACTACTCAAACAAAAAACAGCAGAACATTGCTGTAGTCTCAGAGCGGACATAATCAATTATTTGAAAGTGACAGCAAATACCTAAAAAAAGAAACAGAAAAAATGTTCTATTCATCATAGATTTATTTCAAAGTACTACGTTTTTTTTTTTTCCTTTAACATTATAAAAATAAATGTTCTTTTAAGCACCGAATCAACATATTAAAACAATCATGTGAACCAAAAACAAACAAACAAAATAAATAAAATAAATAAATAAATAAATACCCCTTTTTTGGGTTATGATAATCTATGCAAAAGTGATCATTATAATCATTCTGAGTCCAATGTACAGCAAATATATAGATTTAAGAGTGCATCAATACAGAACTATAAGGCTGGAACTACATTGTCCACATAGCAAAATTATTAATCAACTTCTTCCTTTGTTAATTTCACACCTTCGATATACAGTTGAAGTCAGAATTATTAGCCCCCCTGAATTATTAGCCCCCTGTTTATTTTTTCCCCAATTTCTGTTTAACGAAGAGAAAAAAAATTCCAACACATTTCTAAACATAATAGTTTTAATAATTAATCTCTAATAAATGATTTATTTTATGCAATGATGATAGTAAATAATATTTGACTAGATATCTTTCAAGACACTTCTATACAGCTTAAAGTGACATTTAAAGGCTTAACTAGGTTAATTAGGATAACTAGGCAGGCTAGGGTAATTAGGCAAGTTATTGTATAATGATGGTTTGTTCTGTAGACAGTCCGGAAAAAAAAATTGCTTAAAGGGGCTAATAATTTTGACCTTAAATCGTTCATAAAGTTAAAAACTGCTTTTACTCTAGCCTAAATAAAACAAATAAGACTTTCTCCAGAAGAAACAATATTATCAGACATGCTGTGAAGATTTCCTTGCTCTGTTAAACATCATATGGGAAATACTTAAAAAAGTAAAAAAATCAAAAGGGGGCTACTAATTCTGACTTCAACTGTATCTGATAAAAAGCCTCCATATGTTTTCAAATACACGCTGTTTAGCTTTTAGAACGTAAGTATTTTTATTCTAATGGCAGGCTTTACAACATATGTCTTATCCATTGAGTAGTGTTTGGTCTTTGTCCACAGCAAAGCAACACATTTTTTGGCATAAAGCAAGCTGAGGTCTATAAATACTTGTTCACTTTTAATATAGTTTGAGTTCTCTGAGTATAGGCCCAGCAAAAAAAAGGAAATAACTGCAATTCTACTTCAACCAAAACTAACAACCTAAAATCCAAGAGAAGCACTTTTTTTAATTAGTTGAGTTAATCCTTAAATTAAATGTTCATGCATATTAATCCAGATGTTAAGGTATGTTTACTTTGGAAAATATCTGACAGAGATAAAACAATTTTGATAAAGATTTCATATCACAATAAAGTCACATTATTTATCACAATATTATATTTATTCTGTAAACACAATCAATTAATTAATTAATTTATAAGTGACACGCTCTGTAAAAACCCAGCTAAACTCTTTTTATTTGTGATTTGGTGTTTTTGACAAAGTAGCATATTTTCTGCTGTGTAAAACATATGCTGGATAAGTTGGCGGTTCATTCTGCTGTGGCAACCCCTGATTAATAAAGGGACTAAACCGAAAATAAAATAAATACATTAAAGGGCACCTATGGTAAAAAAATCTACTTTTCAAGCTGTTTGGACAGACATATGTGTAGGTATAGTGTATAGACCATTATATTGGGGTAATATAAACACACCCAGTCTTTTTTTTTTTTTTTTTTTTTTTAACAACATAAAAACGGTGGACCAATTGGAGCGATTTTGAGATAGACCGCAACCTGACGTTGAGTGCAGTCCCCCCTCCCACCGAATTGATTGACAGCTGCGTATTAACATGTCTCCATAGTAACGTATATAATCATATCAACAAGACAGGACGTGCGCAAAGCAACAGGGCATAAAATGTCTTTTCAGTTTGCTAGGATCATCAATCATCATCAAATGTGATCAAGAGTGAGTTTTACAAGCTAAAAATGTTTTAAAAGTGTGCATGTGTGTAATGAATTACAGCGATTTACTTCAGATTTACTTCATCATCACAGCCGCATGTCAGAACAATTTTACAAGAAGACAATTTAATCCTGGTTTGTGGACATTAAATCAGGATTTTTTTTTTACATTAACATAACAGATATCCATACAGCAGTGGATATTAACCTGTATCCCGTCACATTTGCGTGCAAAAAATGTGCAAAGCTAAACAAGCATGCTGTCTGTGTGTGTGTCCGCTCTGTGTGTGTGCATGAAATTTGTAAAGACATTGTGTGTGACTTCACAACAAATGCATCAAATACTCATTGGTAAAGGTCTTACTGTAGTATTTCTCACAAATATCACGTGATCTTATTCCTTTGTGTCTGTCTGTTGTCTGACGCTGCCGAGGGAGGAGATTAAGGCACACTGACAGGCACGTGGAAACGGTGGGCATGAAAGACTAGCCTTAAAGGCGCAGTACACAAAAACCGCTACCTGATGCCAAAAGCTACAAAATAGAAACTTATGACATGTATAATAAAAAATCTGATAGGTGTTTTGAGCTGAAACTTTACAAACACATTCTGGAGACACAAAAGACTTATATTAAATCTGGAAAAAGGGGTAACCTAGGTGCCCTTTAATTATTTTATTTATTATTTTATTATTTTATTTTACTACAAATATTATGCTTTTACTTTAAATATTTTGTTGACAGTGTATTGTCACACAGTTGCATCTTTTTTTCATACACTGTACTGTTACTATATACTATATACTATAACTAGAACAAAGCACATGAAAAAGTCATTTCAATACCAGTGGAATGAAAATAAAGGTGGTTGTTCATGAATGTTGTAGATTCAAATTGATGAAGTGTGAAAAGCCCTGCTATGTGTTTGTGACAAACTAAATTCATTTCTCAACAGTTGCTAGTGAGTTTAAAAATGAGTTTTGAAACCATCCCTAGTTCTAATCATGACAAACACGCAACCAATCCTATCAACAATACATGTGGTACTTCACTGTCATAAATGTTATTTTTTTTTTGTCTTTTAGGCTGTTTAATATTAATCACACTGAAAAAAGAAGTAGAAAAAAAGAAGTCCTTTGAAGAGTCACAGACTGTTTCACCTTCCTTTCTTGATCTTCAAAGTGAAAGTAGTACAAACTGTCAACGAATGTCCAGAAACCTTTCCTATTTTAATTTAAATACCTCCAGCTGTGTTTCAAGGATAAATGAAAGTCTTAGGTGTATTGAAAAACCAAAGGGTGAGAAATTAATGACAGATTTTTTGTGATTTTTTTATGTTGCTTGCTCTTTTGTAGCATTAAATATATAACTTAACTTAAGTGAATGTGGAGCAGGGCATTAAATATGGTGTGACTAAGTGGAAACGGTACTAATTTGCTAAATTTGCAGCATCATTTGCAAAGGCTAATGACCTGGAATTGCTGTTGTGTTTGAAGTTTTTGAGAACTACACAAAAATGCATTCAAATTAAAATACATCAATTAATAAAAAACACTGTATAAGTTGCTCTTCCTTTTCTTTTTCAGAACCAGTTTCTGATTCAATCAAATATGGAATGAAGCAAACAGTGCCTTTCTGCTGTTTACTTTGGTTAACTTGAGTGAAAGAGGAGCAGGTAGACTGAGCTGCTGTGACTGAGCAAAGGACTAATTTGCATTTTTATGAATCTGCATAGACTAAATGAGGTTCTGTATGGTGGTAAAGCTAGATTCAAGCCATTTGAGACATGAAGAAATTAATGTCAAGATTGGATGGATGAATAGATGGATGGATGGATGGATGGATGGATGGGTTTGGTTGGTAGGTAGGTAGGTTGGTTGGTTGATTGAGTATAGACAGACAAACAGACACACAGAAAGACAGACAATCAGATAGATAGATAGATAGATAGATAGATAGATAGATAGATAGATAGATAGATAGATAGATAGATAGATAGATAGATAGATAGATAGATAGATAGATAGATAGATAGATAGATAAATAGATAGAGAAACCAACATGACTACAATATCCTTTTTTATAAGTATGTTTTGTCTGAAGGATGTTTTCGCTCTCTACCATCTCTGCAGATCCATCATTTTGAAAGAAGTCTCAACCGGATTAAACACTGTTTCTCTGAAAAGCTACAAGCGCAGCTCTCAAGGAAGTATTTTACATGCTTTAGCTGTCAGAATTAAACAGCAAAGACTGGCTTATATTCCACTGGTTTATAATCCTCAGCTGCCATCTCCAGTCATTTAAGAGCAGGATTTTCAGTTATCTGTGAAGGAACTCCGTGTCATTGTAAACACAGTTTTAAAGTCAAAACTGCTTTCATCAGAGGCTTGCGGCCTGTGAAAAGCTTAGATAATGATTATTACAGAAGAGCTGAAAAGCTTTTATCACCACAGCCATGAAGAGTGAGAAATTATGATGTCAAAGATTATTATCGCTCGCTTTGTCTCTCTCCGTTCCGCTGGAGCGAAAGTATCGCAGTTGTTCTGCTTTAAACAAGCACAAATGTTCTCTGCTGCTCTCTATTACTTACCGTATTCTGAATAAAAAGAAGTATGTACAGGTGTGGGTGTGCTAATATATAAATACATAATTATATATATTTACAATATGACCTTTTTTGTATATATGTACTGTTACTGTATATATCTACTGTTGAAACAAAATAGTCATTTTTATTATGCAAGAACATGTTAAGTTGATTACAGTTGACATGCAAGTATGATAAGTATGATAAATGCTATTAACTGATAATAACATTTTGAACAAAAGTTTTTGTTTTTTTTATCATTGGCAATCTTTTGTCTATACAATACATTCATTCATTTTCTTTTCGGCTTAGTCCCTTTATTAATCTGAGAATGCGGAATGAACCACCAACTTATCCAGCATATGTTTTACGCAGCGAATGCTCTTCTATCTGCAACCCATCATGGGGAAACATCCATACACACTCATTCACACACACACACACACACACACACTATGGACAATTACCTGGAGGAAACCCATGTGAACACAAGGTGAGCATGCAAACTCCACACAGAAATGCCAACTGACCCAGCCAAGGCTCGAACCAGCGAACTTCCTGCTGTGTGGCGATTGTGCTACCCACTGCGCCACCAGGACGAATAAAAACAATGATATTAAGAAATGTACTCTAAAGACTCAAGAAATGGCTGCTGAAAAATTAGCTTCAACATTAAAGGGCACCTATGATGAAAAGCATCTTTTGTAAGCTGTTTGAACTGAACTGTGTGTAAGTATAGTGTGTTCACAGTCATATTGGGATGATATTAAGACAATTAGTCTCTTTTTTTTATTTCCTAACGTTAAAATAGGATACAAATCCCTCACATTTTAAAGCCGACCACAATGTGAAGTAGAAGTTCGGTCCCCCCGCCCACCGAATTGATAGACAGCCACAAATGAACATGTCTCCGTAGTAACTTGTATAATCATATCAACAAGACAGGATCTGCGCAAAGCAACTGGGAATTAAAATATCTGTTCATCTCGCTGTGATCATCAATCTTCATCAAATGTTTTCAAGAATGAGATTTACAAGTTTAAAACGTTTTTAAAACACTGCATTTTATCGTCTTTATCACCACAGCCACATGTCAGTACAATTATAAAAGAAGATGCTTCAGTTCCAGTTAGTGGACAATAACTCAGGTTTATTTTGTACATTAACATAACAAATATCCATACAGCAGTGGATATTACCATGTATCATGTCACCTTTGCCATGCAAAAACAGTGCAAAGTTAAACACGCGCTCTGTGTCTGTCCACTGTGTGTGTGTGTGTGTGTGTGTGTGTGTGTGTGTGTGTGTGTGTGTCTGTGTAACGGCATTGTGTGACTCATCGAAAGGCTTGAATTAACTCCACAACAAATACATCAAATAATCATTGGTAAAGTTCTTTCTGTAGTATTTCTCACAAATGTTACATGAGATCTGCTTCCTTCATGTCTGCCACTGTGCTGTTTATATGACGCAGCCGAGGTGGATATTGAGGCACACTCTGACAGGCATGTGGGAACGGTGGGTGGGGAGAACTAGCATTAAAGGCACAGGCAACAAAAACAGCTACAAGAGACATCATGCTCAGAGCTGAAAATTACAAACTTCTGAAAAGTATAATAAATCATCTGATGTGTGTTTTGAGTTGAAACTTTACACAGTCTGGAGACACAAAAACTAAAGACTTCATCTTAAATCTTGATAAAGGGGTAAAATAGGTGCCCTTTAAATTACATTTTAAAATGTATGCAAACAGCAACCAGATATTTTATAATACTTCACATTTTAATTGTTGATGTGTTTTAAATAACACAGCACAGTATGTGAGTGAGTTCATTTGCTTGTCATACTAATTCAAACCAGTCAATCTCAAGTCTGCTAGTGTTATGAAAAAATCCACTATTGACACCATTACTACAGTAAATGCAGCATGTGGATTTATTGGTTTTCATTCATTCATTCATTCTCTTGTCAACTTAGTCCCTTTATTAATCTGGGGTCGCCACAGCGAAATAAACCGCCAACTTATCCAGCATGATTTTACGCAGCGGATGCCCTTCCAGCCGCAACCCATCTCTAGGAAACATCCACACACTCATTCACACTCATACACTACGGACAATTTAGTCTACCCAATTCACCTGTACTGCATGTCTTTGGACTGTGGGGGAAACCGGAGCATCCGGAGGAAACTCCACACAGAAACGCCAACTGACCCAGCCCAGCCGAGGTTCGACCCAGCGACGTTCTTGCTGTGAGGCGACAGCACTACCTACTGCGCCACTGCGTCGCCCATTGGTTTTCATATTGTTATTATTTTTATTTTATTTAAATGTGCTGTATGTTAGTTTTTAACTTTTCTAAAGCCTAAAAATACCATAATATGTTTGTAGAGATTTAAGAAACATGCCGAGTGAGCATACTTGTTTATCTGAAAAACAATGCTGAAGTCAGATATTCTGCTTTGAAAATGTGTTTTCCATGCCGGAATGCTGTCTTTGTTTTGGTAATTTTAACCTGCACAATGCTAGTTTAGCTAATTATATTTCAGCACCCAGGGTTGCCTCATTCATTGATTCAGAAAGACTCTAAAAGCATGTGTCCGTGATGGAAATGCGACCTTCATTGGACAGTAGCATTCAAAATGAGACAGATTAAGGCCCAATCCCAATTTTACCCCTTAGCCCTTCCCCTTACCCCTACTCCTCATTTAGCGTGAAGGCGTAGGGCTAAGTGAAAGGGGTGAATAGCCCTTCGAACTAAGATTTTTCAGGACCACACTCGAAACCAAGATGTAAGAAAATTTCCCAAATTTTGTAACAACATGCTTCGTGACGAGATTTGCAATGATGAGCAATTTATTGACTTACATACTGCACCTTTAAGATTGTTATTTTATGTAAGATTTTTTTGTTTTTTAGCAATTTGAATGGAAGTAACATTCAACAGTTCAGTGATGTCATTTTGAACAAATTTTCGTAAAGAGTAACTGACCTATGTTACAGTCAAAAACTAATTTCCATTACACGACTCTCAGTCATTAACGGAAATGACATCACCATGTGCTTCAATATTACTTGTAAATTGTTTTTTTTTTTTTAACAACTTCATGTGGATTGAACATAAAACAATTAAGTTGTTAAAAAATAAATAAAGAAAGAAAGAATCATGTTTTTTCAGCTTATTGTGTACTTTAACTTTTTTTCTAACACATTTTTTGTGGTTGTGTGTATGTACATACAACACTTTTTAAAAATTAAAAAAAACTTTTTACAAAAATTCGCATATGTATTAACATATTTGTGGTAATGATTTAAAACTATTATTATGAATTCAAGGCACGGAATATAAACAAACTGATCCAGAAAAGGTCTTTAGTAACATTCCAGTCATGAAATTATGTTTTGGAACACAATGATGTGCAAACTCGAGCCAGCAGCTTTGCATTTTTGGGATTCATACACTTAGCATGCAGTTTCTTTTGGGCATTAGTGAGCATATTGCCTCTTAGCAGTGTGAACTTAAAGGTGTTAAAGAGGCTGTCTGACTCGGTGCCAGACCCCGCTCATAGGTTGTGGTGAGGGTGGCTCCGGGGCCCGTGCTCCCTTTGTTTGTTTACCTTTCCATCTGTTGCTTTAATAATGCAGAGGCATTACTCCACTCTCAGGCATTATGAGCCCACTGCTCATCTGATTCCGCCTGTGGTGTGTCTGCTTTCATTTTCAGTCCACTTGTTGACTCATTTTGAACTGCTCTGCCCAGACCAATAACACACACACGCACTTCTGACAAATGGTACATTCCTGGATTCCATTGTGCTGTTTGCTCAAATATATTAGTTTATGCATACATGTATCAGATGAGTAGCTTTTCTTGCTTTTTTATTTCACTATCCAAGCAAACACACTATCCACACAGAATATATGAAAGCAGCTTGCATATATTTTATAAAAAATAACTATAGTATCTGTTTTTATTATTATTATTATTATTATTATTATTATTACTTTGAAATTGTATTCATTCGAGTGATGGAACACATAGAGACCGGTATTGCTGTTGCAGTAATAATAATAATACTAATAATACTAATAATAATAATAATAATAATAATAATAATAATAATAATAATAATAATAATAATAATAATACTTTTGGAATTATTATTATCATTATTGTTGTTGTTGTCATTATTAATAATGATAATACTAATACTATTTTTTAAGGATAATATATACATCATGCACTTTATCACTATGAACAGATTACTATTTACCATGTAGAAAAAAAAAACCCTTCAATGTCATATTAAAAGTTAAAAGCACAACCACAAAATAATATTTAACAGCAGTTTTTAAATATTCATAATGTACATTGGCAATATCCTAATCCAATTTCCTAGTCGTAGTCCAAATGAGTCCAATTTGTCCTAGTCCAATCTGTCAGCCAGACGTTTTTAATCACTTAAAATTTAATGAAAATGTTGCATGATCACATTCTTTTAAACAATTTTTAATATTTACATATTAAATAGGCACAGTGCATTGCTTTATAGTACACACATATAAAGCCAGTGGTGGAAAGAGTACTGAAATATCATACTCATGTAAAAGTACCAGTACTTGCCCAAAAATGTAGCGCAAGAAAAGTAAAAGTATCTGTTAAATATTACTCAAAGTATGAGTAAAAAGTTGCCCTTTTAAAAGTATGAGTAGTGAGTATTGAGTATTGTGCTGTGAAAAGCTGATGCGTTTACATGCAATTTGTGCAGGGATGTGTAAACGTAACATTCTGTAGTGCATTTTGCAATTATTGAAGGTAATTTGGCGATTTCAGTCAACAAAAAGTAAACATTCGCCATCTTCTCATCAGTGACATGCAGTCTAAACAGTCTCTGGGTGATTGCGTGTAAAGGTTTTGGACATCTTCTTGGACACTTTTAACACTTCCAAATGGTTTGTTCCATTTATAAAGCACTCATGTATTGAGGTTGTTCAGTATGGATACTTTGTGGGATTTGATTGGATGGGAATAACAGGACTTATTTTGTCTACTTAAGCCAATCCCCATAGACAAGAACAAAATAAAGTAGTGACTGCAGGTTGAAGGGAAGTCATTTAGTAAAAGTAACGATACAGTAAAAGTAACGATACAGCGCTAAAAATGCATTCAAGGGAAAGTAAAAGTACATTTTTATTTACTTAGTAAATTAGAATTGCTGAGAAAAACTACTCGATTACAGTAATTTGAGTATTTGTAATTTGTCACTTTACACCACTGTATACAGCTGAAGGCAAAATTATTTTGAAAGTTTCACAGTATTCCCTATAATATATTTGGGTATTGGGTATTTTATTAAAAAAAATATGGGTAATAAACAAAAAAGGGGATGTTTACAGGACACCATTTTCTTCTTTAAAAGTCTTTATTTTAGCTGGCATAAACGCAGTGTTTATATTTAATAAAACCATTTTTAAGGTCAATATTGTTAGCCCCTGAAGAAGTTATTATTTTTAATTGCTAACAGAACAAAGCAATGTTATCCAATGATTTGCCTACTTAATCTAACCAAGTTAAGCCCTTAAATTGAACTTTAAGCTGAATACTAGTATCTTACAAAATATCTACAAATTTGATTTACTGTCATCATGGAAAAAAATAAGAAAATAGTTATTAGAGAATTGCCTTTAAAACTATAATGTTTTAAAATGTGTTACATAAATATTCTCTCCATTAAACAGTACTGGGGAAATATTTTTAAAGGAAATAAAATCATTTTGATGTCAACTGTCTCATACAGAACAATGACTACATAGTCATTAGTACACATCATAGTTGCATTTAATATTGTTTCTGTGTATTAACTTCTCATGTGAACACCACATATTTGACCCATATAATAATTTTCAGTGAATTATTGACAATTGGTATTTAATAATAACGTCTGGTTATGCACAAATAGTCATCCTGTTTCTCTCAGTCTGGTGCTAGAGATTTACTGTTGGATTGTTGCCACGAATGCTGCGCTTTTTAAAAATACATCTGTAGTTAAAAGAAGTTCAATGTCTCGAGACCTCTTCTTTCTGTTCTTTTCAGGTGTTTGCAAAGCCGTTTCTCAACAGATGACTATGCGAAGACACGAATATTCACACCACGGTACGGTAGCACTGTCTAAGAGAAGTGTGTTTGTGGGAGTTTAAGTTGCTCAGCTCTTTTATCTACATTGTGTTGACACATTCCACTGATGTTCCTCATTAGTGCGGGCTTTGCCCATGATCCTTTGCTTCAGTAAGCTCTCAGTTACGCATTTAATGAAATTCTAATTATTTAAAAATGCATGCGTGTGTGTGTGTGTGTGTGTGTGTGTGTGTGTGTGTGTGTGCGTGCGCGCGCGCGCGTGTGTGTGTGTGTGTGTCTTCCCACAGGAAATGTTGTTGCTCAGATGTTGCACTTTTTATGCAGTTCTCTAAACTTGGTCTTTAATATTTGTTTGAAATGTCTTTAGAAATTAATAATAATAATAATAATAATAATAAAAATAAATACAAAAAAAATATGGGTAATAAAATAAAGGGCATGTTTACAGGACACCATTTTGGGTTAAAAGCTGAAAATGTGTTATGTGTTTTGAATGTTCGTTCACACAACAATCGCCTGAAAATGCCAACTTTTTAAAAACGTAAGTGCCAAAAATGTCAAATTTCAAAGTGGAAGTTTTAGAAAAAACAGGATTCTGTTGCAGTCTATTACAGACTTTACACACTAAAATGTGCTTTTGTAAATATAAACATTGTGGAAAGACATCACACAGACATGTCTGTGATAACATGACCATATGTGCACAGACCCAACATTGAATGTTTTTATGGTGAAACTGTTCCTAAAAACAGCTTGATGGCATTAAGTGAAAAAGATCCAGTTGAAGTCTGTTTGTGCCAATACATGTAATACAATTTTTTTTCAGCTAGTAAACAAAAGTTGGGTCCCACTTTATATTAAGTGTCGCTTATACCTGTGAACTTACATGGTAACTAGATATGTAAGTAGTATGTAACTACAGTGTGTGTACACACTGGTACATAGTATTTACTTGTATAATACTGGTGTAACTAATCACATGTAACAACACACTTAATAGTATGTGTAAGTTCAAATGTGTAACACGACATTGGTAACAACACTAAAAAAAGTACACAACTGTTACAAAAATTACATAAGTGCATTGTGTAACAACAATATACTTGCAGGTGTTTTCCCACTTCCACGCCTGTTTGTGTACCATGTACTGTACTTCTGAACACTGTTTTAGAATAAGAATGGCAGAACTAACACTGCATTAGAAGATTTCACCTTGTGATACCAGTGTAATTACAGGGTAAATCCTCAGGAACTGTCTACTCAATATAAAGTGTAAAATGGTCACAAATTACTGTGTAATATTTAAAACGTAAAGCCTTTGTGCAACTGTTTAACAACAGCAAACTTCTGCCAAGAAGTATAAAAGTATAAGTGTATATAGAAAATATACAAAAGCCTTATGTTTATATGTTGTTTTAAGGTAAACTGTAGAATCAGTTATCACATTAAAGTGGGTAGTTTACCAAAGATTGTGTTATTAATGTCCTGTTACACATTTGAACTTACACATACTATTCAGTGGGTTGTAACTACATGTACAGTAACTACATGCGTGTAGTTACACTATTATTACACAAGTAAATACTATGTACCAGTGTGTACATACACTATAGTTACATACTACTTACACATCTAGTTACCGTGTAAGTTCACAGGTATAAGCAACACCTAATATAAAGTGGGACCAAAAGAGGTTATAAGTTGTAAACATAAGTATTCTGTAAACATAAATGGAATTTATATACAGCATATATACAAACACACACACAAAAAAAGAACCTCAAGAATTGTGATGTTTTAAATATGGGACCCTATCATACACACATCGCAATAAGGCGTGTGTTTGGCGCGATTTGTTGCAATTTTTTTAACCAGCGCAACTCTAATTTTCATGTTTTGCACCACGTTGTTTAAATAGCAAATACATTTGCGTCACTTTGTGGACCCATGTGTGTGCCGGTCTAAAAAAGCGGTGTGTTAAGGTGTATCGTTGGTGAGTTGCTATTTCAAGAAACTAAAATAGGCCATGCCATTGATCAACTGAAAGCTGGTCTAAAGTCAGTTAGTTAAGCGCCTATGCGGGTCCAAGCTTACACATTGCTTAATACACACATGTTGTACAGCAATACACAAATGTCTTTACATATGAAAAAAAAAAAGATTTAAAATGTTACAAAAAGTATTAATTTCTACAACCACTACCTCCAGGCCTTCTTCATCTCAGGTGGCTTTTTCAGTTTATTCATGACAATCTGCATTTGTATAATATAATTTCTATAAGAAAGTTATTATTAGTAGTATTATTTATTATATGCATATTTATGTTTGTTTTAATAAAAGTAAAAACAAGTTTAGATTCGTCCACGGTTTTGGAGCACATGGGGCATAAGAATAAGATGTGTGTTTGGGTAGCCTATAACTCATGTTTTTTTTTTTTTTTTTTTTTTTTTACCACACTTCCTTATTATTGCTCATTTACTCGTTTGCTGAAAATTAGAAAATGAATTTAGAAATAAATTTGAAACAAATCTTTGAGCTTAACACATGACATAAAATATGTGGTCTAATGAATGTCTTCAGCGGAGTGAGTTTCCACCATTTCCTTATCCATGAAAGTAAAAGAGTAAAGTAAAGAGTAAAAGTAAAGTTAAGAGTAAGTAATGAGGCCAAATGGAGGAGGCTTGTTCTTTATCCTTGCGCAGATTTTTTGTTTAACTGTTTTCTCGCTAGTGAAGCATTCAGTTCTTCCACTTACAAAGTCCGCCATCTAAATAGCAAATGCGCCATGGCGCGACACATCTGACTCTTAAAGGGAATGCGAGATGAGACTCTGTTTGGTTTAATGCACGTTATGCTCAAAACACACCCATAACTCATTAAGAGAATAAGCACAACCCTGTTAGACCACACACCAGGGCGCAGTCAGTATTTTTCCGTTCCTTAAATTAGCAACAGTGGATTCGGACATGACCTTAATGATTTTGCACCATGCACTTTAGACTTTGTGCCTAGATCCTTAAAATAGAGCCCGAGTAGTTTGAACAAACAGCAAACACAATTTTTTGAGTGCACATTCATTCATTCATTTTCTTTTCAGCTTAGTCTCTTTATTAATCTGGGGTCGCCACAGTGGAATGAACCGCCAACTTATCCAGCATATGTTTTGCACAGGGAACGCCCTTCCAGCCGCAATCCATCACTGGCAAGCATCCTTACACACTTTGAGTGCACATATATACAGAATAATGTAATGGAATCAAACGTAATGGAATATTAGCAATATATCCAATTAAAGCATTACCATCACTTACTCACTTAGAAAGTAAAGAAATCTACTAAGTGCTCGTTTAGCTTCACTTAATTCACATTTCATTCCAAAAGTGTCTCAAAATGTAAATGAAGTCTCTTAATATTATTTTACAGACACATCACCACAGGCGCTTTTATTCCCAGTGAGTCTGAATTGCTCAAAACACAACTAGTCGACAGTGTGATTGCTGTCTAGCAGAGACTATTGAGATCACATTTCTGATGTTTTTTTTTCTTTCCTGTGGGGTCAGTACTTATACTACATGTTAAACGCTTGTAGACAGGTTTGATTGTATGCCGTTTGATGCGTCTGTACGACTGTGTGGCACAAATGGCACAAACGTTCTGCTTCCCTGTGGAGACACGTGAAGAAGAGTATTTCAAGATCAGCTACACGAAAACCTGCTTTCCCAGAGCAACATCCTCACCGAAATGTCAAACACGTCAAATTATGAAAGAAGAACTTGTCTTTGGAATTTAGATGCTTGCAGTATGCTAATTAGAAACAGCATTAAAGAAATGCCGCCGACACAGCCTCATCAGAGGGTATTAAAAAACGGGGTCTGACTTTCCCTCGCCATAGCTGTTTTGTGTCTCGAGACAGCCCTGCAAGGTGTGGTGAGACAGAACAAAGCGGCGTAAATAAATAACGCAGTGTGAATGCTGCGGCCGCTACTTTGAAAGCGAGGGAAGTAATTTGCAGAACACCGCATCCTGAAAGTTGCCGTGGAGATCCAGGTATATGTGTGTGGGAGATGGCTTTGATGTCTAAGAGCAAACACTGTGTGCAGTCTGTTCCCCTCACAGTGCACACGCATCTCTTTTTCATTCATTTGCTTATTTATTTATTTATTTATTTATTTGCTTTATGACTCTTCTTTGATGGCAATAGTTTGTTAGAAGGTTTAATATATGTCCCGCAGTTCCCATTTGAGGCACTGTCATAAATCTGAACACCACCTGCAGCAAAATGGAAGCAGGGACCAGTGCAGAGAAAAACATGACTATGAAAGACATATAAACTGTACTGTATAGGCTGTTCCAAAACCTAGTGAGGTGCCTATGGAGAATGCATTTTTTAGGCATAATTATTTCCCTATGAATCAGTTTCATAGGGAATCAGAGTAGGCAGTGTAATTATGTTGCCTATTATTACTTTTTTTTTTAAAAAGACAGAATCAGACAGTACTGTATCCTTTGTGCAGAATATGCATCCTTTGTGCAGAATATGCATATTTAATACAAAAATATTCAACACCCTAAAAAAAAAAGAGATTTAAACATCCTTAGTGTAGTATACATTAGGGCTGTGCAAAAATATTGATACATCTATCTTAATAATTTCTTTTACGTTAGTGTATCGATAGTCCAACCTCAAGTATCGATTCAAGTTGTGCCAATCAACCTCCACTCCTGTAGATGTCGCTAACTCGCGATTAACAAAACGGCAAGTAGTACGGTATCAGAAGTAAGCAAGAGTGAGCATGGCGGAAAATATAAAGGTGCCTCCAGCTTTTAGAGCTGATGGCTGCACTTTGGTTTTAACGCTATACCATGGAGTACTGAATTAGACAATAAAAAAGCCATTTGTAAGCTTTGCGATATTTATAGTTCTCTGTTCAATCACACTGTGCAGTTCTAATCAATTGGAATGGATGGAAAATAAATTGGAATTGGAATTTTAATTTGTCTGCCGACTTTATCAAGTTGTCAATATAATGTGACACATACTAATACAAACTATTGCGATATATGACAATATTTATTGTTTTACAATATATCGTGATATATTGTATCATGACCCATGTATTGTGATATGTATCATATCGTGAGGCCCTTGCCAATACACAGCCCTATACATTGATTATAAATTGGAAATTTCATAAGTCAAAAAATACATTTAAAATACATTACTTTTTTTAAAGTCTGGAATGTGTATATCGTCATTTTTGATAAATGCTAAAAATAATAATGATAAATTATAATATTCATATTTACAATTTCAAAGACATTACAAGTATTTCATTATATGGATGGACAGACGGACGGACGGACGGACGGACAGACAGACAGACAGACAGACAGACAGACAGACAGA
>CAIGQZ010001455.1:896750-910364 GCA_903798205.1 Danio tinwini | reverse complement strand
ATTATTATTATTATTATTATTATTATTATTATTATTATTATTATTATACATTTCCACATTACGTGTACATTGAAGTACAATTATTCTACATTCTACACAAATCAAAATTAATTAAGTCATCTCTTTAAATGATCCTATGTGACATTAATTTAGAGTTTTTCTCAATTGCTTTGGCAGATTTTTTTCAAAACAGACTTACTATTCTCTAAACTGTGAGTACAAATCTCAAAACTGTTCGATAGAACTTCAGAACTTTAAAGCATGTCTGCAAAATGTAGTTACTCATCCAAAACATGTCATTTATGCTTCAAAATCTATTAAAAGTTATTGTGTCAATAGTTTGGCCGAGGCCACCAAAACATAAAGTGCAGTTAGCATCGTGTGAGTCTCACTGGTCAAAATGATTAGTTGTTTTTTCACCATGACAATCAACCATGAACAATTAGGTTAAAAAAAAATCTGACATTTGTTGAGAACAGTCAATAATACCTAGAAAAAACATATGAACATTGGTATTTATACAGTACATTTGTTTTTGTACGAATGTATTTCTGTACATGTAGAGTGCAATCCTGCCTGTCCAATTACTGCGTTGTAAATTTCATATTTTTTACGTTACACACACTGTAAAACCCAACAGTCAACTTTTTTAAATGAAATGAGTGTAGTTAGCTCAAAATTGATTGAAAGTTAAATCTACACAAGAGTTTTGAACTCAGTGTTGAAAGTAATGAGTTAATTCAATACCTCATTACTTCAACCTAAATGGAGTAAGTTCACAGTACTCATATTGATTAGTTTTTTTTTCTCAAACAGTTTGTAGCAATTGGTTTCCTCAAACGGTTTAAGTTGCCTTAACTCACTGGGTATTACAGTACTCCGTTGTTTTCTTAACGAATATCTTCGTTAATCTTCATAATAATCTTCATGATAATCTTCATTTATTGGGTTTTACTAAGCTCAAATGGCTTCATTTACTCAAATGGATTAAGTTCACAGTACTCATTAGGATTAGTTTTTGTACTTAAATGGATGGTTGCAATCTGTTTCCTCAAACGGATTGAGTTACCATAACTTTTTTTATTTTAACAATGCAAAAATACAACAAAATAAACATCCATCAAAGAAAAAAAAATATCTGTATCTTGTTGGTCGGGCCAGAGACTACACTTCTTCTAATTGCTCTTCCACAAGCATGTGCTGCAGTTTTGCCATTCTCAAAAAGCAGTGATTGTGCTGTAAGAAATCTACATAACATTGGATCAAAGTGGATCAAAGTTGTCCTTTGCTTAATTGTTTTGATCCACTTCAAATGTTGAGTACTATATATGCACCCATACTTTATTGATTAAATAGTTGATTCAAATTGTATTGAAATTAGAGGTCATTTAGCAGCCATTACAAACTATTTCAATATCAGATATTTATGGTGTAAATGTGCATAAACAAATGTTGATAATTAAATAAGTTGTTTTGTGAGGGATGGTTTACATGATGAAAAATGATTGAAAAGGTGTGAAGAGTTCATTTAAATGAGAATCGTCCAATCAGAAAATTTTACTTATTGTTTGCACACATGTGCCAAAGCATTTTCAATTTGCTCAAATCAACAAGAAATTCCACTCTAATGTGAACAAGAAGCTGATTGTTCAGAGATCTGAACTTATTGTTTTGAAAAACACTAATTTCATTCAAGAATTAAGCCAAAGCAATTGAGAAAAAACTGTAGTAATAATATTTATTTACTTTAAAAATCATTTACTTACTTCAAAAATCATTTTAATACAGGTACTGGTACTATTGTAAACGCATATTCCATAATACTATAGAATTATGAAATAAAAAATGCACTTACGTACTTCTTACTGCAAGTCAGTCTGAAATATTGAATCCAGCTATCAAAATCAAAAAATAATGGGCACCTGGAGCAAAAATATCCCCAAATTTTTAATGTCTGTGACTGTGAAACGAGACCACAGATATTTCAACATCACCTTATGTTCCAACCTCATATTAATTATTCACTGACTCTAGATTAAAATTTACGACTGCACTCCACGACATATTCTGGAAATGAGCTGACCATTGTCTGACCATCTGCTAGTGCCAAACTTTCTGTGACTGTTCAACTCTCTTGACTGATATAGTGACACTTCTCCAACTTCTGCTGTCACACGCATGATACTCTCACACTAGAAGTCTCAAAGGGACCAAGATCTCTTCTTCCTTAAACTTCATCTGATCCTTTTCTCTGAATGGTGTTGGAGTACACACTTTATTATTGTGTCATAATCGGATCGTCTAGATTCTAAGTGAAATTGTAGGATGCAAAGTGTCATAAAGCACTCCATAAGTTACTGGATTCTATATGTGTCAAATTCCTACTTCCGACTTCAGCATACCTCATACATTTATTCATTCATTCATCTTCAGGGGTCGCCACAGTGAAATAAACTGCCAACTTATCCAGTATACTGTATGTTTTACTCAGCGGATGCCCTTCCAGCCACAACCCAACACTGGGAAACCCCCATACACTCTTGCATGCACACACATACACTACGGCCAATTTAGCTTATTCAATTCACCTATAGCGCATTTCTTTGGACTTGTGGGGGAAACCATGCAAACTCCACACAGAAATGCCAACTGACCCAGCCAGGGCTCGAACCAGCGATCGTCTTGCTGTGAGGCAATCGTGTTACATACTGTGCCACTGTGACGCCCTTCATACATTTATATAAATGGGAATTAGTTGAACTTTTGAGTATTGTAATGCACCTAAATATGTCTTAAGTATACCTTTGTGATTTCATACTAATTTGTATATTTATGTAATTTCATAGATAATTGCATTGTCTTTGAAATATAGTCAAAGGTCCAATCCCAATTCTACCCCATTAGCCTTTCTCCTTACGAGAATTTCCCTTAAGACACCCCTACCCTCTTAAGACAACCCTACCCCATCATGTGAACATGCAAAACAAGGGATAGGGGTGTTCCAATTCTCTTGAGTGTGAAGGCGTAGGGCTAAGAGGAAGGGCTTGATAGCCCTTGAAACTGAGATTTTTTATGAAAATTTCCCAGAATGCATCATTTACAAAGGCAGCATGGCTGCAGTCGGAAGTCAGAAATTAGTATTTGTTTTGTCATTTCTACGAAGTTTTGCAACAAACAAGCATATGTTTTAATACATTCATAACCGCGCTTGTGTTTTACCATCAAGCTTAAAAAAATTATACAAAAAATGTAAAAATGTTGCTATCTATAATACCTACAACATACTTTCACACTCGAATACCCTGTCAGAAAAGTCTAGTGGCTGGGAACGAGCTTTTTATCTGGTATAATGTTATTGTAGCTTTCTTATAGATAAATAGGGCCACGGTGTAAAAACACAGTATAGTTACGATCTTATTGGCACTTTATATCCTTATGATAACATGATATTATTGCCTTCAGTGATTACCTAAAGATAAATACCAAAAAATAACTACAGCAGTCACCATCATCGATCTCATATGAAGATTGAGCTTGCGATGACATATGATGACGTGTGCAGGTGTTGTAGTGCTGTTTGGAGCCCTTCCCCTTCACATACAAGGGCTAAGGGGAAGGGGTAGCTGAAGGGGTGGGGGTAGGAGTAAAAAAATAGAATTGGGATTGGGCTAAAGTGTACTGCTGAATACTGACCAGCATTTATGATAAAAGAAATATTGTTCAGTACCATTTGTATTTACACACCAATGTCCTATATTCAAATATACAACATATGTTGTTATAACAGTGTCATGGTGAAGTTGTGGTTTAGCATATTTGTTTAATTTTTTTTAATTAATTGATAAACACAGTAAAAAAGTCTTTCAGATTTTTAAGAATGACCTAATAGTATACAAACAATGTAAAATACTGCATTTTGTACAATTTTAAAAACAAAAATATCTAAAAATATTTCAAACATTTAAATTTTAGGAAACATTTTAGGAAAATGGCAGCACGGTGGCACAGTAGGTAGCATTGTCACCTCACAGCAAGAAGGTTGCTGGTTCGAGCCTTGGCTGGGACAGTTGGCATTTCTGTGTGGAGTTTGCATGTTCTCCCCATGTACACGTGGGTTTCCTCCGGGTGCTCCGGTTTCCCCCACAGTCCAAAGACATAGATGAATTGGGTTAGCTAAATTGACCATAGTGTATTTGTGTGAATGGGAGTGTATGGGTGTTTCCCAATGATGAGTTGCAGATGGAAGGGCATCCGCTGTGTAAAACATATGCTGGATAAGTTGGCGGTTCATTCCATTGTGGCGACCCCTGATTAGTAATGGGAATAAGCCAAAAAGAAAATGAATAAATTAATTTTAGGAAAATATATTGCAACAAGTGAAGATTGTAAACATTGCAGATCTAGCATGTATTATTGTCATTATTATAATTGATTGATTGATTCAATGTTTGCTTCATTGATTGATTGATTGATTGGTTGATTGATTGATTGATTGATTGATTCATTCATTCATTCATTCATTCATTCATTCATTCATTCATTTATTGAGGCACTTAAATAACACATAAAGCAAAGCCAGAAAAGCCAAAAAATATATATTTTTGGTCAAAATCCTAGTTACATCTCCAAACAGCACATAACAACAGTGATAGTACTTGCCTTACCAAACAACCCTAAAACACTTTGCAGTGCTATAAAAGTAGCAATTACTGTATTCTTCCCTCTTGATTCCTTCACTGAATGGACTTGACTGGTTTAGGGTGGCTTTTAAATGTTATTTTGTTTTAACAGCCCTTCAGCCCTTTGATAGCCCTTTAACATTTGTTCTTTACAAGACACACATACACACACACACACACACACACACACACACACACACACACACACATTCACACACACACACACACACACACACACACACACACACACACACACAGAAACACATTCCCTTAGCACACACCTCAACAGACAAACTGAACTCCTGAGGGAAAGTGTTTTTGGAAAGCAAGGGGAAAGATGGGGCATCATCCTCTCAGCTTCACATCCATTACCCTCCGATCTGCCAGGGGGAGGATAACATTAGCGAAAAAAGAAAGAAAAGAGGAAAGGAAGGAAACGCGGCTGTCATTATAAGTGCCACCTTCCCATTTTTCATTTAGCCGGTTCGTTTTTTTGTTTTTTTTTCCTCTCCTGCACAGTGAGATATAAATTAAAGCTACAACTTGAGCTACACAAGCCGTTTTATCTGCTCTGTCAAACTTTGATTCGCATATGGGCTTCTTGAATGGAGCATTAGAGAACATACAACGCTAATCAGATCTATTATCACCTCAGCCGATGTTATTCGGCACCTGCGAGGGTAGAAGGAGAAGATGACGAATGTGAAGCTGGGGATGATGAAATTTTCATATTGCCTTAGGGAGAAAATGCATTTCTCTTTCTTGTGAAAGGAGGTGGAAGAGGTTGAGTTGACGCTTTTAACTGCGGTTAGAAAGGTGTCAGCTGCTTGGTCTATTCATTGACACCATCAAAGCCCTTCTGAATGTGTTTCTCTGTGGCGGCTTTCAGATTTATGAGTCCGCCACTTTTACACTTATTGCTGCTCTCAAAACGTGCCTTACGCTATAGAGCGTTAAGATTTTCTTTAGGGCCCCGTGCTGAGTGCCCTAAGAAGTGCATCAGAGAGTGTGCAGTGAATTACTTTGCTTGGATTTCGCAGATGAATTTGGTTAGCATAAAGCTCTACTGAAGGAAATGAAAAGATGGTTGGATAGTAAAGGGATCAGATATTTCGTTCAATATCAGTCATAAAGGCCACTAGAGCAGAGCTGAACAGGGTCGTCACTTCACTTTTTGCATAATCAGATATTGCAAAGTTATTTTATTATTATTTATAAACTTGACTATCAAATTTGCTGACAAATAATCCAGTTACATCTACAGTATATTGTTAATAAATCACTCTCGTGATTTTTATCAAAGGAATACTAAATGTAAATGTTTACAATCTGAATATATATGAATGTACATATACCTATATATGTCACGGTTGTGGGTAGGGAAAAGGGAGCGAGGACTCAATTGCAGAAATGAATCAATTTATTTATAACAAAGTAAAATAAAAGGGCAAAATAAACAACCCTGAGGAGGAGGACATTAACAAAAACATATAAATACACAAACTTGGCTGGGCTGGCAAGACAGGACTGGAGCAGGAACACGAGGGAGTATAGACAACGAACTGGCACAGGACAGCAGACATGAGGAGATTATAAGCAGTAGTAAATTAACACAAACAGGTGAACCAAATAAACTAATAATGGGTTAACAAGGAGGGTAGGGCTAGACAATAGACGGGAGAGCACATGACACACAAAAAAACACCACAAGCCATGTGCTCACATAAAACTAGAACACGCAGCCAATGAGAGAACACGCACTATGTACTAAACACAACACCAACAGAAGACTGAACACGAGCACACGATAGATGAAAACATCTTACCGTGCGCTCACACATAAGCAACACGCATGTTTCATCTCAGCGCCAACCGAAACCAAAACCAACCATGCAGACCACGCGCATCCGCATCAAACGGGAGCGCACACGGTCTGCACGCACTCACGACGGCGCGCACACAGAGACGCACACAATGACAGAACAATGACAGCTCGAGCCGAGCACAACAGGGCATAACAAGACCGAGCTAGAGTCCGGACTCTGTCACCAAAACAAGAATTTATAAGACCCGAGTGGCAGAACCCTGACAACCTCTCTGGTTTTAAATATACACTACCTGACAAAAGTCTTAGAAACAACAAATAAATATAGATGCAAGCAGCAATTGCGGGGCCAAGAAATGCAGAGGAACCATGAAAAGCAGTCCAGAGGTCATGAGCAGCAAGCTCTATGGAGTACCAGATCAAGTGAAACAAAAAGTTCTGATTACATTTGAAGTCCATTTAACTGGAAATGTAAGCAAAAACAAGAATTTGAATAATTTACTGGTTTATAACTTTTGACCAGTAGGTAGCGCTGTTACCAAATTTATGTGATGTGGTCAGTGTGAGGTGACAATGACACCCATTAAGTTTTGTGTCAATATGTATAAGCGTTGCACTGTTACAGCCTCAGATGAAGTTTGGCATTGTACCAGCCCATTTGTCGGTGCAGTAAACAACAACCGTATTGCCTATCAACACAAAATTGATAACTAAATAATTGATAAGTTCGAAAGAGTAGCGTTTCCATTTGGATAACAATGGCAGACAGGAAGTTGGTCAATTTATGGAAAATTTAGTATCAATTAGCACAACCTTCCAAGGAATCTATCAAGACGTGACTGGTCTTTATAAATTTTGACCACAAGGTGGCGCTGGTCTGAAATTTGAGCACTTTCAGGGCATGAAGTTGAGCATGCCTACCAATTTTGGTGGCAATACCTCAATGCACTGATAAAATATGAAGTTTTTGGCTAAAATTCAAAATGGCCGACACCCAAAATGGCGAATATGGGAAAATTGGATATCAATCGACTCAGAATGTCCCTCTGAATGCAATGAGACCAATTTTGTGAATTTTAGCCTAAGGGCTCACAAAATATTTGCAAAAATAGCCATTTTTCGTATCACCTGACCACTAGGTGGCGCTGCGCCAAAACTGTGCAGGCAACCTCACACCATAGTTGTCATAACACACAGCAAGTTTGGTGAGAATAAACCAAAGCGTTGGCGAGATATGGCCTAATTATCAATTTTACGACAACTTTGAACAATTCAATTGCGTACAATTTCACAACTGTTTCACTAATCAACTTTATTTTGATAAGTTTTTGTCAGCATGGTCTGAACATGACCTGGTTCAATTTTGGTGACAATTGACTGAAACATCTAGGACGAGTTCGAAAAAGTACATTTCACAAACTCACAATTTTAGAAAAAAAAACTAAACCTTACAATTTTTTTAAATTTGGTGCCAATTTGCATTGGCATAAACCAATAAATCAAGGAAAAATAATTTTGAATTTGCCACCTACAGTTCAAAAGTTATAACCATTTTAAAAATGCAACTTTGGACAAGTGGTGGCGCTAGAGAATATGGCTTACAGGGTCAAAATTTGGTCCATTTGATAAATCCAATGTCCTCTACCCATGTGCCAAATTTCATAACTTTCCTACGAACGGTTATATGGGCTGCCATTCAAATCACGGCGGAAGAAGAATAATGCCAGAACAAAAACAATAGGTGCCTTTGCAGCTTCGCTGCTTGGCCCCTAATAACTTGACTTCTAGTTGATCATTTAGTATCAGAAGTAGCTTATAAAGGCATGGGCCTCTAGATTATGCTTAATTTACCAAAATAAAATAAGATCAAGCCTTGATTTTTTATTATTTATTAGGACAGTAAGGTCTGACTTTGCCTAGACAAAAGTCTTGTCACTTAACAGAAATAATGTGCAGTATAGAATATAAAGTCAATGCAGTGGAAAAATAATTAATATTGTGCATGACTCCCATGAGCTTGGAGGACTGCATCCATACATCTCTGCAATGACTCCCAGAGTTCATCAACGTTCTTTGGATTTATCTTTTGGCCAATCATGGAGCACGTTGACCTTCTTTGCTTTCAGGAACTTTGATGTGGAGGCTGAAGTATGAGAAGGAGCATATCCTGCTGAAGAGTTTGCTCTCTCCTGTGGTTTATAATGTAATGTGCAGCACAGATGTCTTGATACATCAGGCTGTTGATGTTGCCATCCACTCTGCAGATCTCTCGCACACTCCCATACTGATTTCTGTGAGAATATTGGGTCCATGCGGGTTCCAATAGGTCTTCTGCAGTATTTGTGATGATTTGTGATGAACAGATGATTCATCAGAAAAATCTACCTTCTGCCACATTTCCAAATGGTCAACTAGAAGTTAAGTTATTATTTGTTGTTTTTACAACTGGGATCAACGACAAGACTTTTGTCAGGTAGTGTATGTATCTGCATTATTATTATTATTATTATTGGTTATTTTGTAATACAATTATAAAATTCATCACAAAAATAAGTAATGTAATGACATAATAATGTAGAAAATACAAAATGGCTAACATGGTTACCAGTTTAATATTTGTAAAACAAACAAAACAATACAATTAAATTTTTGTATGTTTGTTAGTTTGTTTGTGTGCTTGTGTGCGTTCATGCATCCGTGCGTGCATGTATACTGTATGTGTTTACATTTTGATATATATTGCATTTTGACCATGCAATAATGTTGCATTTACAATATAAAGTGAGATCCAGTATGGCTAAAATAGTTTCATTAATCTATATACTTTCATATACTTTTAATTCATGTATTTCTGACATATTTTTTTCATATCTATATGACAATTATTAATACATTTCAATGTTTACTTTGAGCAATAAATATTGCACTGATTTAGGTGACCACAACCTGAAGAAAAAAATAATAATAAGCAGAACTCTTCTTTAGAATCTTCAGACACATTTTCATATGAATTAGGGCATGAGTTGCTCTTTTTTTGCAGGTTGATTTAGATTAATTAACTATATCCAAGTCTTTTCTCCAGAGAACAGATTACTACACACTAGACTGATCTTTTTTTCTCTCCAAATTTGACACACCAGACCTTGCAGGGTTGCCAGGGTTACCTTTTTTTCCCTGTTTGGAACGAAGGAGACACAAATGGTGAAAGTCAAACATGCTGTTGTCCTTCCTCTCTGGCCGCATTCACTCCTGCCATTAACATGTGTTTTGGTGATCTGATCACAAGTGCTCACTCTAGACAGACTGGCATGTACACCTGGCATTAGCATGTGTCACTTGTGATCAAATTTCGCCAGAGCCAGAGTTTCTGATTTAACAACTGCATACATTTCACTTTACATCAGCTTGTCACTGCATTTTATCTCAGTCTTACTGAGATGGTGTGTCTATGTGGTTCTTGAATGTCCTCAAAGACGCTTTACAATGTACACTACAAATGAGATTGTATATATAGCTTCTGTGCACCTTCCAAATAGATTTTAGTTATCGGATCACAATATTAAGGCTGCACGATAATTAAAAACAAAACATCATATCATGGATTAGTGACATTCTGCAATAAATATATGCACAAACGTGTTTTAGTAGCATTTCATTCTGAATTAAGCAGATAATCTCTTGATGTACCATTAGAAGACTTTTTTTTAAAATATCAGAATACAAAAAAAAATGGAAATGATTTTATTTATTTTTAACAGTAAAATGTATAATAAATGTATTAATTTATGTTTATTAAAAATAATGAAAATATTTTATATTAACTGAGTTGGACAAAAAATGTGAATGCCACCTATGAAAGAGGTAAATAAATAAAAAAATAAAAAAATAAATTATTAATATTAATACAGGATAACAAGACTCAGCAACTAGTGTGAGTGAGGGAGGTTTATTTATAGTCCTGGAAATCAGTGATGACAAGCTTCAGCTGTGTGTGTGTGAGTGTTTGAATTATTGTCAGCTGTAGCGGGTGTAGATTGGTGCAAGACATTATGGTAGCTGTAGTTCTGTTCCAAATTGTAGTTCTCCAGCAATCTGCAACGGCTCGATCACTTGTGATCATAACAAGTATTAAATTAAATTGAAATGTAAATATTAAAGTTGAAAAAAAAATTACTGATTTTCTGTTTTTCTTTTACATTAATATTGAATAAAAATAACAATGTATTGTGAATATATGAAAATATTTTTCTTTCAACTGTATCCTCATTGATCAAAGTTGGAGTTCATTCTTGTTAAAATTAAATCCAAGTATTAACAACCAACTGTAATTTTGTTTGTTTGTTTGTTTGTCCATAAATTGTTCAGCTAAACAACACTGTAAAAAATGCTTGGTTCCACACAATTTTTTCATGTTGTCCCAACGCAAATTGATTAAGGTACAGTAACTGAATTGTTTTTACAAATTTAAGTGCATTGAACATAAAAAAGCGCTCATTTCACACTAAAAAAATGTAAACAGTTTCACACTAAAAACATGTCACTGTATACAGTATGCATCATTTTTATATGTAGATACATGATTATACATTCTTATAAAATATGATTATTACTTTTTAAATATGTGTCACCCAAGATCTAAGATCACCCCAGGTGTATGAACACCTATAAATGAAGCATACGTGACTCATACAGCTGAGAGACAGCCGATGACACACTACATAAATTCCCTCATTAAAAGAGCCCATAATAACATTTCATAAAATGGCTCATCAACCAAAGCCCATCTCTTCAGAAAGCTGTCTTACAAACAAAAATTAATGTGTTTTTAATGTGCCATCTATTTTGATATACAATAATTCCTTCTTGACTTGAACAACATGGCCTGCTAATTTGTTCTTCGACGACTGCTATCAGCAAATCCCCAAAAGCATTTTAACAAATTGTGTTGCTAATTTTAAAATATATGAACAATTTAGCAGTTGTGGTGGTGCTTCCAAATTGTCCGTTGTTTAAGAGCACGGCATTAAAATAGAGAGTTTTAACAGCTCATGAATTGAATCAAAATTAGTGACGTGCTAAACTAAAACAAACATTCCCAAGAGATTCTCCACAGAAACCGTTTAGCAGAGTATTTGCATACTTTAATGGATCCATTTTGCTAAATGTGTTTATTTTAAACCCCTTCCATCTCTGAGATAATAAATGGATGTAGTTTACACACATTGACAATACCATAAATGTTTGACAATTTAGGGGTTGTTCGGGGATCCAGAAACCTTTCATTTTTGTTGCTTGAAATAAAAATCACTTCAACACACGATGATCAAAATGACATACAATTTATGTTTATATGTTGATCGAATGCATTAATGATACTCATCTGTGATTAAACATTATTACCAAGACATTTTAGCAAACAATGTCATCTTGCATTACATATTTGTTACTGTTAGCAGTTGATTAAAAAAGAAAGCTGCTTAATTAAATAGGAAGGGAAAACATAAATAAATAAAATACATTCTATATTAAATAAAATAAAAATGTATAAATGAAGTATATGATACACTCTAAAAGTGCTTTGTTGTATGAACCTAATGTTAGGTCAAATATGGAAATAATATTGGATTATTTTTCACTTATTATGTATGTTAAAATATAAAATCAACATAAAAAACAAAAATAAATTGTAAAATAAAATAAAAAGGATAAAATAATTATCTTTGGGTCAGTTTATTTATTTATTTATTTATACATTTTATATTATTATTATTATTATTATCATCATCATCATCATCATCATCATCATCATCATCATCATCATCATCATCATCATTATTATTATTATTGTTTGCATTTGCAATTGTTATGCCAAATTAATTAATTAAGTCTCTGAAATAAGTCAAAATGTCTAAGGATCTGACTTTGTTATGTTTGCTTTCTATTTTTTTCTTTATTTTCTTTTTGGATATATTATATTTTTGTTCCTTGTTTTGCTTGCTAGTTTCTTAGTTTTCCTTTGTCCCTGTTTCTGGGTTGTTCCTATGGCTCACTGGTTCACTGACTATGTTCACCTGTGTCTGGTTTAGTTACTTTTCTGTTTATGCATTCAGTTCTCTCATGCATTTTGGTTTGTTTTCCCTTTCATTGTCTGCCTTGATGCAACAGTTTAGGCTCTCATCTTTTCCAAGCAAGCATCTCATAATTTTCAGGCAGGACCACAGATTCTGCTTATGTTTAGTGTGTAACTAAATATGCGAGGAAGAAACATGTTCAGAGCTATTGAGCTAGTATTTCAATTGAAAGAATATTCCCCAATTTGTATCAAAATCAGACCTTTTTTTTCTGAAAAAATGTATATTGATGAATATTTAAAAAAAACACTTCAGTGAAACACCACTATGATAAAAAGTTGAATCTGATCCTTTATTGCAGCTTCCATCTAAATCTAAGCTTGTTTTCCCAGCATGACAGATAACAAAGATTTCAAAGAGAAGCAAAAAAATAAGAAAAAGAAAATGCTGGGAAAGAATCCACATCCTCCTCCGGGAAAGGAGGAGTTAGTAAACAGAACAGAACAGAATCAGTAATACAGGATAGTAAATATTAGCAAAGCAGCAAAGGAGATGGAAAAGAATGAACAGATGGATCACTGTTTGTGTCTTATTATTAATCAGCAGCTTATTACTGTTTATAGTGTAGCTACTACTTTTATTAAGTATAAAAGCATCTAACATTGTATATAAATTAACACTATTTTTATTTGATTTAACACTATTTGCATTGTACATAAATACGATCTATTTATTAATTTGCCTAATTTATGTTGTCTAATTCTGTTGTTGTTATTATTCATTATATGTAACAACGTGTGCCATAATGCGAGGATTGCTGATGTTTTGTTCATCTAACTTTTTAAAGTCATAAATCAACACTACACATAAATGACCTAAAATTAATTGTATAAACACGTTGACATTTATTATTTTTCTCTCTCTCTCTTCAACTAAGTGACACATTAATTTGAATTTATACTATTTTTTTAAATGCCATTCACCTGTAATGACAGAGATGCTGGTAACATTTATATATATATATATATATATATATATA
>CAIGQZ010001455.1:863903-881750 GCA_903798205.1 Danio tinwini | reverse complement strand
CTAGTTAAGGCTTTAAATGTCACTTTAAGCTGTATAGAAGTGTCTTGGAAAAACAAGTAAAATCTAGTATCTAGTAAAATATTATTTACTGTCATATATTTACTGTTTATTTTACACATCTATAGTTATGCGGTGGCACAGAGTTAAACCTCTTTCTTGACTTCACACAGAACCAACAAAGTGTGCGGCACAACATCACTTTGCTACAGAGACGCTATTGGTTAAAGGCTGGCAAAGTAGAGCATGGAAGCAGCTTGAAGCAGAAAGTGAGAGTATGTCTGCGGTCTGGAGGTATTAAAGAGTTGATGACGACAACCATAGCAAACTGTGAGATATGTAAACTTGGGATTGCCTGCCGGGTATTTTAAGTTTAGGTGCTATTTGTTTTTATATTAGAATTTTCTTCATATTTACTGTTGCACTAAAGTCCAAAAGTGAAGACTTTGTTATTTATTACTTGATTGTTCAAGCTACCTTACAGAAGTGCTTTGTTTGTTTACAGAGTTGTTTAATGTTGAAATAAGGTGAATTAAATAAAAATTAAGGAACATCCTGGATCTGTTTCTTCGCTCTTCTTTCTTCTTTTTTTTTTTAAATGTATTATAGTAGTATCCGATCGGGTTTCGGTATCGGTAGATACTTGAAATCAAATGACTTGGACTCAAAGGCAAAAAGACCTGATCGGAACATCCCTAATATCAGTGTCTTTGTTTTGTCAAAGATGAACACCATAATGATTTGAAAGAGCAATTACTTAAATGTAAAATTAAGTTGTTGTGTATAATGTTTGATTAATATATAATCAACTTTATTCATAAAAAAAACATTTGAAAAATTGTGAAAAACAAGCTATGGCACAATAATTCCAGTAAAGATGTATGTGCATATTACATAGCAAATGTGTTTTAAACAATGTAAAATATACATGAAAACTTAATACTGTATATATTGGATTAACATATAACAGTCTGTTATTTATAATAAAATTAACCCCTACTGTAAGTAAGATGAAGAAACAACATTTTGATTGAACTACTTCTTTATATAGACAAGCATCAGAGCAAATACTCCTTTAAATCACTGAACATGGCATTTATAGGTGGCATTTATCTCCTTTTTCCACTGGTGGATTGACATGATCCGCTGACTTTCTGAATCACTCAGCTGTGCTCTTTATTATCAGACAGACTGATAGGCTATGCGTACTTCCAGTCAATTGTAGTCATTTATTTCCACAACAACAGTAATTACTATCATATTCAGTGGCGTACATGAGCTGATGCTGCCATAGACAACCACAAATAACATGAACACGTCTGCCTTCCATCATTGGCTCTTCAGAACTGCTTTTGACTTCTGAAAGGTTTCAAATTTATATTCCACTCACACTTTTAAAAATAAAAGCTATAGAAGGGTTCAGGGTTTTGTACTGATACAATGCAGGCTGATTCCCCAAAAAACTTGCAGTTCCTAAAAGTTTTTATTTATTTCACCTATAGCTCACGTCTTTGGACTTGTGGAAGAAACCTGAACATCCGGAGGAAACCCAATCAAACATGGTTGGTTGTTTGTTTGTTTGTTTATTTATTTAAAATATTAAGATTTAAAAAATCTAACATTATTCATGGATCATAAATGTCAATAGCTACGTTTGCATTCTCAAGGTCAATAGCTACGTTTCCATTTTTTTAAAATGAACATAAAAAACATGCGCATAAGTGAGTAGGATAAACTTTTAATTCAATAAGAATAGACACAAATAAACTATGAGGAAAGCACTTTTACTGAACAAATTCCAATAAGCGCATTAAAAAAGTCATGTGATTTTGTTATATAAGATCATGTGATGATGAAAATGTGTACGAATGGACAAACCAGCAGGCTGAGCACACTGTAAAACATCTGAAATTTTGTGTTGGTCATTCTAAAACGCCTTAATTATCTTAGTATTAGTGTTATCATATTATTAATTACTTCAACGTCTTCAGACGCTACCGCGTGTTCACTGCGTATCAGGATTGCCTTCTGAGGCACAAGTCATTTATTAAATAAAAAAAGATTCACACTTCTTCTCCTACCACAGCAAATTACCTTTTTACTGTTGATATTTTGCGCCAGATAATTAGGAAGTGACGACTTTGTTCACTTTGACTTGTTGGATGGAAACGCAGTTTTATTTGCACATCTTTAATGCGATAATCTGCAAATAAATAAATTCGCATTTGTGGATGGAAACATAGCTACTGAAGAAACTTTATTTTTAGTGAATGATGTAATTTATGCATTTATGATTATTATAATGCTTATGGTGTTGCGGCTGGAAGAACATCCGCTGCGTAAAACATGTGCTGGATAAGTTGCCGGTTCATTCCGCTGTGGTGACCCTGGATTGATAAAGGGACTAAGCAGAAAAAAATTTGAATGAATGAATAATGTTTATGGTATTTCTTATGCACTCTAAACCCTTTTTTCCAAGAACCTGCTCCGCTCTGATTGGTCAGATTGTCCATTCTGTCACTGTTGTGGCCGATTAATACACTTTTTTTCAAGCTATAGAGAAGGACTGCAGCAACTGACTATTTTCAGAAATGATTTTACGTTTATGTCAATGATGTTGAGTAATCTAAACATCTAACATCTAAACAATAATCAACTAGTCATATTTTCACAGATTAATCAGTACACTGTTTTCAGCTTTTGTAATCGCTAAATCTCTGAGTTGCACACATTTTATACCATAATTAAAAAAGGTAATTAAAATATTTGACAGATTTTACAATTATTTTTATAATACAAATAATCATGAATCATATTCACGTAAACACCACTACTAGCAGAGTTATATTTAAATATATCTGTTTTATCAGCCTTCTTACTTCAATATCAATGACTTAGCACAACAGCATTTTGGGTTTGTATTGGTGTAACACACTGCACAGTTCAGCTTCATTTTTCTCAGATATACTCTCATGAATATTCTTTCTTCTGTAAACCCTGCTCACACTGTGCGAATTTAGCCAACGACTTTGTCGTTTGAGACAAATTTGGGAAATCCTAAAAGATTCCTGTAAATGCTAGGCTAAAATCTGTGGTCTTTGATTGTTTGACATGTTCACCGATAGCTGCTGCATGCCTGTTGCGATTAAATCTTCGCTCCGATGAAGATTCCAGACACCTTCCTGCAGTGTGACTTCATCTGAGGCGACTGTCAAACCAAGAACCAATAGAAGCCCCAAATCTGATGATGCAATCAGCGCGACAACTTCAAACCAGCGTGAGGGAATGTCAAAACAGCTTTTTTTATTCTGGTTTTATTATTGAGGCACACTGAGAGCAAAATTACCACCACAGTTTGTTTATGTTTGCTGTGAGGTATCATTTCAGAACGCGGAACAGAAAGAGTCATGAATGGATGACGTAAAATTCCGGGAGAGTTTTCTTTCGTGTCTGTTTTTGGCATGTCTTCATTGTCGTTCATTCTGACATTATGACAACTGTGATCTTAGAGTGTGGCATGGGAATAATATACATGCAGTCTGACAGTTTAGAATTATTAAAAATTGCAGTGTGTGCCACTTTTCAGATTGCATCCAGGCATAGATATACTGTATACACTAGATATTGCATACGGACCCTGAGCATGCGTCAATAGTGCCGCCACATTTGTACAGTGCTCCCACGACAAATGTCATTAAACCGCACTAGTCAAGACAGTGTGCCAATGTGAAGATGCTGGACTTTAGCACTGTGTACAGGTGTAGTAACAATCAAACAAAGAAAACAAAGAACAAAGGCAGAACATTTTATAGATAAGATTTCGTTTATTTACGTGTTTGTATGTTACAAGCTTTTGTGCTAAACAAGTAACTTCATTGATGATAATACAGTCACTTACTGCATTCACCATAAGGCAAAGTTGCACCAACTTGCAGTAAATTATAGGCTTATTTGCTAGTTTTGTTGAATAAAATAAACTAACTATGAAAAATATATATAACAACAAGATGCTGTGGTGCCAGAAACTAGTATTATTGCCAGCTAAGTAAACGAGTCGTTTATAACGGAGATTCATTCACAAACGAATCACTCCCTCAGTTAGAATGAGCAGTGAAAGCAGAAGAGAGAGTGTGTTTCAGGACATGGATTAGATCAAATTTAACAGGGAGGGTGAATAATACATTTCCATGCACAGACAAACACACGCTCTTTGTCGGCAATGCCCGTGCGATCAGTTATCATCGATGTAGAAAAGTGATGTAAAATAATAATTTACGTAATTTTACAAAATATTTGTAAACTGACCACCGGAAAACTCGCGATCATAGATATATGTATATGTGTATATATCTCTGGCTCTAGATGGCCAGTCCTCCACTGCACCATGGTCTCACATTCATATCAAACGAGCGCTACCCTGTACTAAAATGGCGGCTCTATTGACGCATTCCTTTTAACAGACACTTGGTATCAGTGGTGAGGCTACATAAGGGCCAGGGTGGCACCTGCCCACTCAGATTGAAGGCTGGCCCGCCCAGACAAAAACAAATCTGCATTGAAAACATATAACGGATGTAAGGTGGAATATGAATGTAATTTAATGTTTACACTTAACAGTACCCTTTAGTTATTGTAAGTTTGGCAATTTAAAGTTCCCCTCCATTGCACAAAAATGGAAGTTTCCAACTGTTGCTCCGCATTTTTGCACTGATTTGATTGACTGAGGCAGCAGCTCTGAAAATTAAACTAGAAGTGATGTCCAGCTGACTATTCTGATTTGCTGGTTAAGGACATTATAAGTAATAAAATGGCAAATGAGTATGATGAGATAGGTTAATTAATATATTGATCTAGTTTAACTTGCCAAATAATATTATATATAATATCAATACATTTTACAATAATATCAGGGGTCTCTTCTCACTGCCACCACTCTGAGGCATCCATCTGGATCACCACAAACCAGCTATCAGTGTAGAGAAAAGACAGAAATAAAGTCAGTTGACAGGATTAAGGATTATTAGGAGGCCACGAAAAGAAAGAGCCAATGAGGAGGGATTTGACCAGGACACCAGAGTCACCCCCTTACTCTTTACAAGAAGAACCATTGGATTTTTAATGACCACAGAGAGTCAGGACCTCGGATTAATGTCTCACTAACACAAACTCCAACAGCAACCTAGTTTCTCAGGTGGTCTGCCATCCAGGTATTGCTCAGACTCAACCCTGCTTAGCTTTGGTGAGCAACCAGTTTTATTCCGTGATCACATTAGAGTTTAAGCATGCGATATTCTGTTGAACAGCTCTGTAAAAAGGGGTGAGATGATTAGACATTAAAAGAAAGCTAGCAATTGCTCTATATTTAAAATTTCTGTATAAAGAGGTCATGTTTTAATCTTTGATTGGTCTCATGCAGTCACATGATGCAATGTCGCACATCAGAGTTCACCGAGCTTGAACTTTGCAATGCAGCGAACTGCAAATCTTGTGGCACGATTTGAAACTTGTGTTCTGGTTTGTCGCATTTGCATGCGTATGAATGGAAGTTTAATGGGGCAAAAAATGCAGTGTGACCGCAGCTTTAGTCTGCTACATGTAAGTGATATGATGGATATATTAGATCACAGGTGTCAAACTCACGCCTTTTAGTTCCATCCCTAATTAAACACACATGATCAAACAAATTGAGCCCTTTAGCCTTGTTTGAAACAGGTAATGCCAAGTTCAAACTGCATGATTTTAAAAGTAGTCATGTCACAGATGTTTTCACACTGCATGACTATCTGGGCTAGCGTTTTGTAGCAGCTTTGTTTACACTGCAAGGTGGATCGTAAATAGGAAGAATCACCGACAACTTTGTCCAAACTGCGTCTTACAGCCAAAAACACATAGTATATCTTTTGTGTGGCTTTTAAGGAATTCAAGGCTTTTTAAGACCTTTTTAATACCATTTCAGATAAAATTCAATGCCAACTTTGTACCCACTCCGACAGAAGTATAAGGGGAAAATGTAAAACCTGTATAAATTTTTAACCCTAGAAAATAATTATGTGGGCTACTTGAATTAAATAAAACATTTTATTTAAATAATCAGTTATATTTTATATATAAGCAACACATTTAATTTGTAATAAACAAATCAATTTGAACTTGGTGTTGAACATTATAGCCTTCGCAGCTCTGCTGCCTTGATTTTTTTCTGCTGCCTTGCAAATTTTTCACCCAGACTCTCAAGTTTTGTCAACTTCTGCTTGTGGCTTCTTCTCAACGCGTTTGACTTGGAAATTAGCTTAGCCATTTTGCTGCCTTGGTTCTTTCATTCACATTCAAGATGCATCCTGTACCTTACCCTTGCTAATGTGACTGAAGACAGGAGAACTGCGCAATAGGTGGTTGGCGCTGGTGAGCAGTACTACATGCGATGTGTTTGGCACCCTTCATATGGAAGTCCAGGGCCGTAACATCCATCGTCGCTATGTTAAAAGATTTCCGGCACCAACAGCAGTAAGCCTTGCGGTTATTTCCTGGCACAGGCTTGACCCAAACATAATTCGGATTCCTTGGCCACAGCTGATTAAACCGACACTTTCCCATTTTAGCTGAAAAACTAGGCTAGCGACTATCTTGTTCTGTACCTCACTTGCCTAGTAACCATAGTAACGGGTGTGCGCGCTTTCTGTGATGACGTGAAGCGCAAGGTGCACTCAACTTTATGCTGCATGAATTTTTAATTAGCCTACATTAGTAACAGTTAATTTTGTTACGGTATGAACTTAATCCTAGGAAAGGCAAAAAATATATAAAATAAGACCTTTGTAACGAAACCCAAGACTTTATATACCAAATTCAAGGCTATTAAAGCCTTAATTTGAGATAATCAAATTTAAAACTTTTTCAATGCTTTTAAGATCCCGCGGGTACTCTGGTTCTGAATTCCAGTATCGTGCAACCTTACAGCGTAGGGCTGCAAGATTATGGCAAAAATAATAATTGTCAATTATTTCATTTAATTTTTTTATTGTGATTATTAATTCTAAAGATCACTATCTATATGTATTGATGTTTTAAATAGCTTTATAGCATTGTTTGAAGCAATCGCATGCCATATTATTATATATAATAATGACACTAGTGAAAGAAAACTTGCATTGCTGTCACAAATCTCAATGTTGCATTGGTTTAGTTGTTAATAAAAAATGGAAAACATGCATGCAACTGAACAAATAACTGAAATGGAATACTGTATCTAACTTCACTGTTTAAATTAAATAAAGGTTAAACATTACTGAAGTTACAACAGCTATTTAGTCAAGAAGTGATTTTATAGTGTTTTGTTGCTTGAATAGTATTCAAAACACAGACAGCAGGAATACAATGATAAAATTACTTTAAGACAATTCAGAAATCCAGCCGAGAGAAAGCTACAGACAGCAAATGTTTATGTTTTAATTATGTCATACATATTGAATATAATTCAGTACCGCTTGTAATGCTGTTTATTTATAACACCATTATTCCCATCACTGGTTTTGGACCAATATTCAAAACTGTTCCAAAATTAACAAAGAATTTGAAGCTTGAAGACTGGAAGTTAGGAAAGTTATCATTAGCTATTTTTTAGTTGTGCATAAATTTGGAAAATGTGCATAACAACTTCTGTAGGATAAACTCTTTATTTAATAAGATAAAAAAATGTACATATACTCTGATGAAAACATAGATCATATCTACAGATCATGTTGGTACTGGATGGCATTACAGTTTTTTTTAACAGCTTACACACAATCTTTTTATGTCACACAATTTCTGAAACATCTCACTTAAAATGCAAAACTACATCTCAAATCTCCAAAACCAGAAGCTATTTCTCAGCCTTAAACTCAGTTTTCAATTGCATAAAACACTTCATTTTGAAACACTATTCACACAATTCTCTACCTAAAACACAGAAATCTAACTGGAAGCTACTTGCTTTCCTTTTCCAAACACGACCATGCACAATCAAAATGCTACACTTATTCAGCAGGTCACACACACACACTCCCCAAATGTGTAAACACAAATTTTTTTACTGATCACATACCAATCACTGCTTTATTGTATTATAGGCCTATAAATAGGTTGAAGGTGACAGGACACTGGGCTGCTCTAGGCCAAAAAAAAAAGGTCCACAATTTGTAGTTTTGTATCATATTCACCTGTCCTAAATCCTAAATTCCTCTAGAGGACTTCTCCTCAGCCTGGCGCTGGAAAGTGTATGATGGCCAACCCTATACCCCCATGACGCTTCTCCAGGCAAAGGACACTTTTGTATTTACTGTATTCTGGAGAATATACTTTACATATGCTTTACATACATTTTACATACTGTATGTTTGTGGTTTGGTTGTATGTTACTGTATACAACAGCAATGTTTGGTCTAATTAATATTTTCTGTTTCTACATGTTTCTCATTGATGTTTACAGTGTACCTGTTCCCCCTCTCAGCAGATTACTGTCACTGTAGAACATTGAATAGCCTATAGAGCTTTAGATTTAGAACAATTGTGTTTATAATTGTGCTATATCCAAAAGTGTAATATTATGAAAGAAGTGTTTGCCATTTGATGCAAATGCTTCATTCTGATGGTGTGTTTATGGCATTTTGAATGTGGCGTTACATTTTGAAGGACATTTAGCATTTTGTGTGTGCAGTTTTGAGAACTGTCTTTAGAGTTTTGAAAAAAGGTGACACTGTTTTGAAAATGTGTGTAAGCAGTTGGAAAAAACTGCAATAGACAAATCAGCAGACCGAACATTTAGCAAAATATCTGAAATCTGTCAATCCAAAATCCCTCAGCCTCCAAAGTCCATCATCAAAGTGGTTCATCTTCATCTTTCAAGGCACACGGTGGCTTCTCCTAACATAGCAAATTCAATTTTTCTTTAAAAAAATTTTTTAAATAATAATAATAATAGTTTATCAGGAAGTGACAATTTTATTCTCTTTGACTTGTAGACCATTTTGAGGGATGCAAACAAAAACAATGGCCCCAACGTATTTCCTTTTTTACATTTGTAATTTCTATAATATACGAAAATCCAAAAAAAAGCCACATATTGATAAATGATGTTAGGATAGCTGTTCTAACATTAAGTTATGATTTAATTCCCTCTTTTAACATTCATGAAAGAGTTTAATAACAAGCAGGAAATGTTTGAGTTGCTCAAGTTTGGCACATACATTTAATTAGCATATTTGGAGGGAAACAGCTATAGTGGATGGGAACCTACAGTGGATGGGAACCTACATCATGGCATGTTTTCTGACACACTCAATTGCTCACAATGTAAACCAATGCAAATCACCACAGAAAAAGCCAGCTGTTTATAACGATACCTTTAGAAAAACATCTTACAAACAGTCAGAATAAAGTGAACTATTTGGTGAGTATGGTAATTGTATGACTTTAAAACAATCCACAGATCTAGCCCAGAGAAAGCTACAGACAGCAAATGTTTATGTTTTAAGGTATAACACATTAAATACTTATCAAGTTGGGCATGTTGATATAATTATTGAATATAATTCAGTAGCATTTGTAATGCTGTTCATTTACAACCCCATTATTCCCATCACTAGTGAAGACCAATACTCAAAATCAAGATAAAGTTTACAAATGGTTTGAGTCTTGAAGACTGGAATTATTAATGACTCATTTCAGGCAATTAAAAATAGGTTCTTTCTCTTGGGAGACAATCCACTAAACTTTAAAACTTTTCAAACCGTTTAAATTTACAAACTGATAGATTAAAGCAATTTATAAAAGCATCATCTGGAGTAAATAGAGAAAATCTGAGTATGTCTGATAGATCTGCAGCGTCTCAGAGGAGTATACAAACACACAGCGCAGCAGGTTGAAGCCATGAGGAAAATGATTAGATTCAAACCCCCGGAGTACCAATCAAACCAAACCCAACAGATATACTGGGAACATATGCGTTTGCAAGAACATGCAATATATTTCCCATCATGCAGACCATTGGTGTTTGTGTTGGGTACCACCAGATATGTTATGGCCTGAAATGAACAATAATAAAAAAGAGCAACAAACCTGAGCCGTGGGCAGCTCTGCATGTGCAAACACACACACACACACACACACACACACACACACACACACACACACACACACAATGAATGCATTCAATTCAACAATCTGACTGAGTTTATATTGTCTTTGAGACAGGGTTTCTCCCTAAGGTCTGAGTTTAATGAAACCTTGAATTCTGTGAGCCTTGTGCTAGATTTCAAAACAACAGTATATTCAGATACGGCAGCATTCAAACGTTGCATAAATTATGTTACAAGTGGCTCATGCCTTTATTCACACTAACAATCCCTGCTGTGGGAAAAACACTTGCTCCATATCAGGCCCGTGTAAAGCTTGCTACTGTAGCTCAATCTACACATTCATGTATGATCCGATATGCCTCTTGAGACAAGTTAGAAAGTTGTCATTAGCTATTTTTAGTTGTGCATAAATTTGGAAAATGCAAATAAAAAAGTATGTGCACAGCTGAAAGTAAGCTCTTTATTCGATAAGAAAAAATGCACATAAACTATGATGAAAACATACTGTAGATCATATATCAACAGATCATGTCAGCACTGGATGGCAATCATATTGCAAAATACCAGGAGACAGATTATTTCGCAAAATACCTGAAATCTGTCATTCTGAAAAATGGCCCGTTTCAACTTACTGGTACAGTACGGTACGGTGCAGGTTGGTACGGGTCACCTTTATCAGGCTTGCGTTTCCACAGCCTATGATGGACGTGATGTACGACAAAAAGTTTCAGTCCACGTCATTCTCGCTCGAGGAAATGTTCAAGTAAAAATGTACTGGTCGTTCCCATATCATACGCGAAAAACTTCTCACAGAACAGATGCTTTATACACATAAATACTTGTGTATAAGTGTTCATTACTAACTTTTCTATGAACATAATTTGATTGTAACTGCAGATTAATGACAGTGCAAAATAGCCTACTGTAACATCAGCAATTATATAAAATAAATGCAACATATATGAACACATACAGCCCCTTACTGTCTCCGATGTTACCAATTACAGAAATACTACCACAGCATACATTTAGTCTTTATTTGGGTTCAAAAACAACATGCAACATGAAGCCCACAGTCAGTGCAAACCTCTCATTTGTATCTTTAATCTTCACCAGCACATGTAACCTCTGTCTAAAAGTAATTCCATCATTCCGAGTTCATAATAGTCCAAAAGGCGATGATAAATATGGCAGTTTATTTATGAATTAGGTTGCTGAAACAATTTGCTCCTGTGTTTTGTTAGGCTTTCTTCTTTGTTTTTTCCGCGCTTCACTTTCGCGTATGTCCTCTTCAGAAAGGATCAGATGTCAGAAGCACTACAATAATCACAGGAACATTATTATCATCAGCTCAAGAAGTTCCTTATTTTTAAATATAGATGTGAGGCGAGCGATCACGAGCTCCCTGGAGAAAACCGCTTGCACTTTTAGACTGCCTCGTAAAACAAAAACAGGAAAGGCAGGTTTTGCTCTTCTTGGCTTTGTGGGTGTACATTAAGACAACGACAAGTTTTGTTTGGGTTTGGGTCATCCATGGCTCATTATTATATGCATATAGTATTACAATGTTCAATTAGAGGAAACAGGCCAAAAGTGGATCAGTTTTATCAACCCAGGCTCATTCTGAAAACATAGCCCTATTTACACATCTGGAGAGCACCAAAAACGTCCCAGGAGGTAAGATTTTTTGCAGTTTTTGTTTGCGCAAATCCACCAGAGGCCACTGTGTATGCATTTTCAGACCTCAAATTTCTCCCACGAGTGCCATTCACACTTCTCACGTAAATTCACCAGAGGCTGCTGTCGACTGACTGACTGACTGATTGACTGACAACGTTACTGGACAAACTGGTAACAGTGGCAAAGCCGTCCATATGGAGGTAAGTGGTCAGCTGGTACTGTAAGTGCGAAAGGGAACAGCATCATATCACCCCATAGCGTTCGTTTTAAAGACGAAATGCAGCCATACATTCCTCTGGCTACATAATTCACAAACTCCAGAAATGTATATACTGTACTGTAGGGCAGGGACCACCAAACTTGTTCCTGGAGGTCCAGTGTCCTGCAGATTTTAGCTCCAACCCTAATCAAACACACATGAACAAGCTAATTAAGGTCTTACGTATACTTGAAACACCCAGGCAGGTGTGTTGAGGCAAGTTGGAGCTAAATCCATTTAAGCTTACTCCAATTTTCAAGGCACACGGTGGCTTCTCCTACAGCAAATTCCATTTTTCTTTTTGATACTTGGCACCAGTTCATCAGGAAGTGAAGATTTTGTTCTCTTTGATTTTTTGAATGGAAACAGTGCTTTATTCGCAATTGTTTTATGCAATGTTTAAGTTTTACACATATATTTACATAGCATATTTGGATGGAAACATAGCTATAGAGCAGGGGTGCCATTGTGGTATCATTGAGAGCCATGGGCCGAAGGTAAACATATGAAAATGTTTTAATTTAATTTCCTGACTTATTTTAGAATATTTAAAAAAAATTGAACACATTACTTCAAATTGTGTTATCTATTGTGGCATAATATTTTATTTTATTATACCTTATTACAATAAAAACATAATCACATTTACAGCACAATGGAGTTCAAAGCTGAATACACTAGTCAAGTAGAATCTGCCTTTGCCTTCATTTGCTCACCAATATCTCTGGATTTTTTGCTCTATCTGTCAGGTAACTGTACAGTAAGTACATTAAGAAAAAATCTGATTAATTTAATTGAAACATTTAATTTACATTATATTTTTAAGCAACTAGCAATAAAACAAACAAACAAACAAAAGACTGCATTAAATTAGACATGACAGTCTTCACTCTTCCTGTCTTCAAGTTTTCAACACACTCAATTGTGCATAAACTATTGGTTTACTATATTAATGGTATAGTTAAACTATAGTATTGGTATAGTTTACTATAGTAATGGTATACAATACTAATGTAAAGCAATAGTAATACCTTTAGAAAAACATCTTACAAAGAGTCAGAACAAAATGAACTAACATTTAGATACCTTTATAAAGGCTCGTTGTGTGTCCGAGAAGCTGAAAATCTGCATTCCATAATATCCGGGCTCCAGTGCTAAAGTGTAACTAGAAGCTGAGCACAAATTGGATCAAATAAATGAACCAACATATTTATAAGTGGAAGCATATCAATGAGTTTCCGCAAGAAAACATTTCCATACACAGGTTACTTCTTTATTTGTAGTGTGAGAACTTGTAGTTTATAGCAAGTCAGTGTTTATATGATAACAATAAACCTGAGATCAATGGAACCTAAAGTCCAATTCCCATGTCCCATGTTCCCATGTCCAAAATTCCCAGAATGCACTGCACTGTAATGATATTTCCATTCTCTATTGGCATAACAGCAAATAAGTAGTATTTTAGTTGTAGTTAAAAAAGAAAAGTTGACCCAAAAACTATTCTTTACTCTCTCTCTCAAGTGGTTCCAATCTTTTATGAGTTTCTTTCTTCTGCTGAAATCAAAAGAAGATATATTGTATTGAGGAAAGCTGAACACCTGTAGCCATCAACTTCCATAGTGGGAAAAACACATGAAAGGTTTGCAACATTCTTCAAAATAACTTCCTTTGTGTTTAACAGAAATAAGAAACTCATAAAGGATTGGAAACTAGTAAAGGGTGCATAATTGGTGACAGCCTTTTCATTTTTGGCTAAACTATCGCTTTAAACACTTTCACATCAACAAGTAAAAGCAGCTTCAAAAACACTGGACTAAACCATAAGCAAAGATGTCTAAATCAGAAAGTGAAGCGGTGTGCATGGGATTTTCATTTCACTCCAGTGGAACAGCGTGCAACAATGGACTAAATTTAATTTAGCAGCTACACCAGAGCGTGTCCATTTCCTGCAGAACTGAAGGACAGGTAAGTGAGATGGATAAAAGCCAACAGTAAGTACAGTACTATCTGGAAAGACAGATGAAATCTCACAGGAGTGGAGAAGGGAACAGCAGGACAGAGATGAAAGAGAATAGTCCTCTGTACTGCACACTCACCAGTGATGAAACCCATCTCAAAAAAATATTTTCACATTTCAGTGGGACGCTTGAACAACTTTGGACTAGCTGGTTTAGTGACACTAATCACACATTTTTTTGGGTTGTTCCTGTGCTCAGCTATACTCTGTAACCATGGCCATGATTTTAACAGTAAAAAAACCTACAGTGAATATCTGTAACCTGGTTAATAGCAAGTTTCCTTAATATAGACTGTGAATAACTGTTAATTGACTTTCCCAGAATTCCCTTCATGACACTATGCTTTTATTGACATTACTATGGTTCTTTTTTTTCCTCATCAGTTATGCACATTAGAGTTTTATGTTAAATCTAATTGTAACCATGGAGGGAGACTAGGGACAATAGAGTGAGGATCCTTATGCAGGTTTCATTCAGAATCGTTGTGACAGGCAATGATCAACAACAGGCGCAAACGGGTAGAAACAAGGCAATCCGGAGGTGTCGTCAGGTAACAGGCAGATGATCAGTACAGGCGGCAGACAGGGCAAATGATAAAAAAAAGCAAGAGTCGGAACAGGTGGAAACTATACCAGGATATGCTTTGTAATGTTACAGTGTTAACCTAACAAGACTCAGCAATGAGAGTGTCAAAGTGAGCCATATATATATATATGTGTGTGTAAAAAGGCTGGGTGATTTGGCCTAAAATCACAATCTTGAGTAATTGAATATTTTAACTCGATTACGATTAATGAATGATCATTTTATTTATTTATTTATAAAAAAATTTCCCTCAAAAGTTCACTGACAAGTTTTGGACAGTAAATATGCTCACATATTAAGAGATTTTTGAATGAAGGGTGCATTACTTGATTTTAAAATAATTGAAGGAAACACACACTGCTATCTATAATTATTTACTGAATATCAGCATTGAAAAACTGAAATTAAAACTAGTGGTGGGACGTTATCTGCGTTTAAGTGCTGCATTAACGCAAGATTTTTATCGGGCGATTAAAAAAATATCGCTGTTAATCTATTCTCAAAGTTGGGTTGGGAGCTGGGTCTATTCTACACAAGCTATGCTGACTTTCACCTTGATATTTTAGCGCGGATGTATACCTGACCAGTGAGCTGTCTGACAAAAAAGTGCCCTTCTGAATCAAATCAGCAGAATGGCCTTCTGGATCTTTCACTTACTTCGAAGACACTACTGACTACGATTACATGAACATAATAGTTATTTGCCTTAATAGATATTTGCCTTAATAGACAACAATAAAATTAAGGTGTTTACGTGAAGTGGTTTCATGTAAGAGTTTCCTGCAATTATGGGTGACTTTAACTGCAGTTTGGCAGTTTCACTTTCACTTGTGAACATTTCATTTATGCCCCAGTGACAAACTGGTGTTTTAGATGCAAATAAGAGGTAAAGACTGGTAAGAGTGTGTGTGTGCGTGTGCGTGTGTGTGTGTGTGTGGGTCCTTTACTGACAGGGGTGTGTGTGGATCTTGTTGGAAAATATGGCAAAAAGCCCTACATGACGATAAAAGTTTGATTGTAGTGTTTACTTCAATAATGCCACTAATATATGCATACTCCACATCTTAATACCATTTCTGTTTAGTTCAGTTATGATTTTAATTGGATTAAGGTAATCAAAAATCGCTGTTTCGAGCTTATGTAGGTCTACAGTTCAAAATTCATGTTTAACTGTTTAAACAATTAGTAAACACAAGTACATCTTATTGAACATAATTAATTTTCATCATCAATTATCATAGTAGTACAGTTCCTCAAGCATTTTGTGATGCATTTTGGAAACCAGAGATGAGCCCCTGGTCTAACACGCCACCTAGCTTGAGAAACCCGTTCTCAAATACTTTTAGTCATTATTTGTATAGCACACATATTCTGAATGCCTTCTGCAGAATTCAAATTAGCCATTTTAATCTAGATTACTCTGGATTAAAAAAATAATAATCTATGTCCACCTATAATTAAAACACACATTGCCCAAAAATAACTCACTTTTTTGTCTTATAAAAAGTGAAAATGAAAAACTTACAGTTTTGGAAACAAAATACATTATTTTCAGTGTTTTCTATATTAAAAGTAGAAAATTAACAGTATCTCTTCTAAATAAAATAACTCTTTTATACCCTGTAAATAATATTTTAAACAGTGCATTTCCTGCATCTTCTATAAACAAATATTTAATGTAAATAATAATTTTATTGTAATGGAAAAAATGCCGTCTCAAGGCATTTCTGGTGCAGCTTCTAATAATCGTCAATACAGTGCAAAATAAGCCTTAAGAGTGGGTCCATCATCCTACATGACCAGCCACAGCCTTTAACAGAGCAGAGCCATGTGACACGTAGGGAAAATTATTAAAAAATCGTCATGGAAAAATTTGATCAATTAAAGGTTCAGAATGTCGATTTCGATTACTTTCCGATTAATCGTTCAGCCCTAGTGTTTAATCAGTCTATGAGCAGCTTCGGCTGTGCGAGTGTAATCAATGGAGACTTGGAGCAGGTGTGTGTGTTGCATGACAGGACCTGTTCATATTGAGACAGGATTGTAGTCCATGTAAATGTGAATGTTTTACAATGTGCTCAGCCTGCTGGTTTGTCCATTCACACATATTTATCATCACATGATCTCTAACAAAATCACATGACTTTTTTTATGCGCATACTGGAATTTTTTAGGTAAAAGTGTTTCCATCATAGTTTGTGTGCATTTTTTTTATGAATGAAAAGTTTAGCATTTTCAAAATGTATGTGTATCTTGGTGTTTCCATCAACCGTTTTTGTTTTATGCGCATATACAAAATGCACATAAAAGTAGTTGGATTGAAACATAGCTAGTGTTTCATAGTTGTATGAATGACACTGAGCATCTTCTATATTATTTATTATCTATATTATTATTAGAACCATATTCTATATTAGCATTTTTTTCACACCACCAGAAGTCCCCCAAGCCAGTAATTAATAGCAAGAATTGTGACCTAAACTGTGATTTTAATACACTTTTTTTTATTGTTTAACTAATTTTAACTGTCTTTTAAACTCAATGCTTGCTGGATGAAACAGCAACATATAGAACAAAGACCAAAGAGATTAATCTACCTTTTCACACACACACTGAAAACACATTTTTGACACTGACAGTAATTGTCTTGAAATGTATGGTTGAAGGCAGTATATATTTGTTACAAAAGAGCTGCTTGGACGGTTTTAGTGATGGAGCTTTAAAGAGGATATATTTAGAGGCACGGCGTCCTATAAGAAAGGTTCTTTAGACACCCTCTGCATTCAGAGTCTGTAAATACAGTATTGAACGGTAAAAGCTGCTGATGCTGCAGCACAACGTTTGGTCATATGCATCAGGTAAACACTGACCTGCAGACAAGTCAATTACATTTCTGGATGACTACTGCAAATGAATAGCCATGTAAGTCCTGAGCCCTGATGGATTTCGAGCTAAGCAAATTGCTAAAACAATACATCCTCCAATTTGCTATTTATCAGACAGCCCAAAGTCATATCACTGGTTAAGCCAATGTTGCTGTGTTGAAAATTTAGAAATGTATGTATGTATGTATGTATGTATGTATGTATGTATGTATGTATGTATGTATGTATGTATGTATGTATGTATGTATGTATGTATGTATGTATGTATGTACATATGTATGTATGTATGTATGTATGTATGTATGTAT
>CAIGQZ010001455.1:836548-858903 GCA_903798205.1 Danio tinwini | reverse complement strand
GTATGTATGTATGTATGTATGTATGTATGTATGTATGTATGTATGTATGTATGTATGTACGTATGTATGTACGTACGTACGTACGTACGTACGTACGTATGTATGTATGTATGTATGTATGTATGTATGTATGTATGTATGTAAGTATGTACATATGTTTGTACGTACATACGTACGTACGTACGTATGTATGTATGTATGTATGTATGTTTGTATGTATGTATATATGTATGTATTTATTTATTGCTTTATTTAGTTAGTTAGTTAGCTCTGTTGTCATTTCTTTCATATCCTTTCCTTTGTGTATTCCTCCCTTGACAAAGCAGTTCATTCAGTACTTGAAAGAATAACTTTTATAAACCAGCTGTTTTTAGTGAAGCAAATTCATACAACACCATCACTGTGGTTCAGCAGATTTTGAAACAAATACAGTGCAACCAATAAATGAATAAAAATAAATTATTAAATTCTAGGTTAATTATTAGAATTATAATAATGCTTATACTGAACTATTTATGTATTTGTTTGTTTGTTTGTTTGTTTATTTGCTGTTATTTCATTTAATCATAGTAATTACTTCTGCCTTATCTGTTTTCATATTATTATTCTTATTATTAACCCTTTACGAATGTAGCTTGTCAGGCTGTATGAACATTCCCATGTCACACAGTAAGATCTCAATTGTCTGTCATGAATGTCAGACTGTACGACAATCAAACACGCCAAACACAGACACACAAGAGGACTCATCTAGAGTTTGATGTCATCCACCCATGACACATTCAGTAACCTGCATTCTAAAGTGATTCCTAACAGGATGATTTATTTGTTTGACGATTGTCCTATAGTTGAAGTCACACTGCAGGAAAGTGTCTCAAAACTTCTGACACTGCCAGAATTTAATCTCAGAGAAAATCTGATCACAACAGCCATTAATTAGTTGTCAGTGAATATGTCAAACCAATAATCAAAGACCACAGATTTCATGCGTAGGATTATAAGAATCTTTTAAGATTTCCAAAATTAGTCTCAGATGGCTAAAATGTGACCAAAATGGCACAGTGTAAGTCAGGCTTAAGACAGAAAAACAGCACAAACTGCTGGTTAAAATGGTAGAATATGATGTTGTCAATTCCAAAGTTCAAATCCTATTGATTAGGTATGTGCAATATATATAGAATATATACAAACACATTTTGTACACCACCAAATGAAGATAAAGCACAATGTGAAATTATAGATTTTTTTTAATTTTGTCCATATATACAGTTGAAGTCAGAATTACTAGCCCCCCTGAATTATTAGCCCCCCTGTTTATTTTTCCCCCAATTTCTGTTTAACAGAGAGATTTTTTAACACATTTCTAAACATGATAGTTTTAATAACTCATTTCTAATAACTGATTTATTTTATCTTTGCCATGATGACAGTAAATAATATTTTACTATATATTTTCAAAACACTTCTATACAGCTTAAAGTGACATTAAAAGGCTTAACTCGGTTAATTAGGTGAACTAGGCAGGTTAGGGTAATTAGGCAAGTTATTGTATAATGATGGTTTGTTCTGTAGACTATCGAAAAAATATATAGCTTAAATGTGCTAATAATTTTGACCTTAAAATGGTTTTTAAAAAATTAAAAAAACTTTTTTTTATTCTAGCCCAAATAAAACAAATAAGACTTTCTCTAAAAGAAAAAAAAATATTATCAGACATACTGTGAAAATGTCATTGCTCAGTTCATTTTATATATATAAAATGAAAATTAAATGAAAAAAAATCTATAATTTATTATTGTGCTCTATCTTAATTTGGTGGTCTAAAAAATTATATAAAATACTTTGTCAATGGTAATACTTTTTTTTTGATGTTTTATGACCACAATATTACACGCCATTACAGGAATGCAGACAACAGCATCATGAGACAGCTGCTGTCTTGAAAGTACAATGTTTGCATTTTGATTTTGATTTATCATTTGTTTTTCACCTGTAATCATTAGCTTTTCAAATATGTTTAATAGTTTGTTAATATTTGTTTTATATTTATTAGGGCTGTCAATATTAGCGCGTTAACGGACGTTATTAATTTAAAATATTTATTGCGTAAAAAAAAATTAACGCATTTATCGCAGTTGCAGTTTTTTTTTATTTCCTGTTGTGGTCGACGTGTGTTCAGGGCCGGCGCGCCCATAGAGGCGACCCTTTCATCCGTGACACTCACCCCCTCCCTCCCGGTCCTCCTTATCCGCAAACCAGTAAGTTTCTATTTCACTTTCGGGTGGCGTGATCACTGTTTGCCTACAGCGCCAGTTCAGCTTGCTCCAGCCCTGCGTGTGTTTAATGTGCAAAGAAATATGGATAAAGGAGAATATGGATCCATGTAAATGTACTCAGTGAAAGCGCCAGATGATGTCGGAAGCTGTCAAAAACAGCCCATTCCTCTCTAAGTTGACTCCAAGCACCCTCAAATGTTTCATTAAGTTTGACATGTTTTCACACTACACGCAACTTTTGTAAAGCGTCTGCTTCACGTTGATGTGTCAGAATCCTTGATTGAGAAATAAAGCCATACTTTAGAACGCTTAGCTTAAGCAAATTTGATTCGATCGTGCGTGTTGATGATCTGAAGTGAGTGCGCTGTTCTCTCTCTCACTCTCTCTCTGTGTGTGTGTGTGTGTGTGTGTGTGTGTGTGTGTATGTGTGTGTGTGTGTGTTGTCCCTGATTGATGAGACTGGTCTGTCTTAGCAGCTGGTTAAATCGTCACCTTAGAATTATAAGGTTCTATCTGACATTTTTGTCAAAATTGAGTTATTGACATATTCTTATTAAATGACAACTATTTTACATTATGGGATGTTTTTTTTATAAGTTGTTTACATTTTAAGACCTTTTATTAAAAAAACAAATGTTACACACATGCTGTTTGGTATGGAAAGCAAAAACTTTGAAGCTCAATATCTCAAAATCATTCAGAACGCAGACAGAACCTTATAATTCCAAGGTGACGAAATGTTAAGGAGGAAAAAGCTAAATTGTTTCGACTTTATAATTAATGTTCTCAACTCGCAATACAACTTTACAATGAATACAATTGTTTGTATTCAATACTTTATTATTATAATTTTTCAATTTCTATATTTGCAATGCCTGTATTTTGGATTTTTTTTATTCGTGATTAATCATGATTAATCACACAAAAAAGTGTGATTAATTAGTTAATTTTTTTTATCAATTGACAGCCCTAATATTTATACATTTGTGTATAAGGTACATTTATGAGTGTAAATGAAAATGCAATAAGTAAGACTCTTTTCCAAGTTATCATATTATGAATAAACTATTAATTTATTCAATTTACAGAAATAGTACTATATCATAATATGTATTGTTATCAGGATAAGAGATGACCTGCACTGCAATATACAGTTGAAGTCAGAATTATTAGCCCCCTGAATTATTAGCCCCATGACATTTTTAACAACTGATTTATTTTATCTTTGCCATGAAGACAGTTCATAATATTTTACTAGATATTTTTCAAGACATCTGTATACTATGCAGCTTAAAGTGACATTTAAAGGCTTAATAAGGTTAACTAGGCAGGTTTGGGTAATTAGGCAAGTTATTCTATAACGATGGTTTGTTCTGTAGACAATCAAAAAAGTATACAGCTTAAAGGGGCTAGTAATTTAGACCTTAAATGTTTTTTTCAAAAATTAAAAACTGCTATTGTGCTAGCTAAAATAAAGGAAATAAAACTTTCTCCAGAAGAAAAAATATTGTCAGACATACTGAGATAATGTCCTTGCTCTGTTAAACATCATTTGGTAAATTAAAAAAAAAGAAAATTTAAAGGGCGGCAAATAATTCTGCTTCTTGATTTAAGAATTGTTAGATATTTGGATTAGAAACAAATGAAAAAATAAATAAAAAAATAAAAAAATAAATAGCATTTTTTGCAGTATATATCATGCGATTTTTTGTCATATCACCCAGCCCTACCATGGAAAACATACTGATAAAAGTCTAGCTTTAATTACACAGTAAGTCACTCTGGGAAAAATCTGTCAATTCTTGGGAGCTCTTTTCATACATTCAGATGTCACCTGGTCATTGCAGTGCTGCAGATTTACACAAGCACACAAGAACAGATGGGTGATCTCAGCTGAGCTCTCAACTCCTCATGAAAATCTGCAAATGACACTAATTAGCATATTTAACCAGGCTGTCCTGCATACACACACCCACCCGCACTTTCAAACGTACACACGCCTCCCTCCGTGAGTGAAATGAGACCCTTCAGCGCTGGCAGTGAATGGGATGTCTAGACTAACCCCTGGAGCACAACTCCGCAAACCACAAATTAAACCAATGCTAAATTACAGAGAGGAAGGGAGCGACACAGCGAGTGATGAAATGAGTGTGTTTTGAATGTAAGGCAGAGTCGTGCGGGTCTGAAGAGTTTGCGCGTCTGTGGTGTCTCTATCCACTGGGCTAACAAGCCTACAAAAGAAACATTAAAGAAACAGTCCACCCAATAATTGCAATTCTGTCATCATTTATCATTGTCATTCGAAACCCCCAGTATACTCTTTAAAATTCTGTGCAATGCAAATTTAAAACTTCCAAACACATTCCATATTCAAGATATCTCAATGTAATTTCAGTGTGTAGGAAATCTAGTTTCCTCTGTAAGACAGTTTAACAGCAGGACTGCATTCATTATTGAGTATTTCAGGTTGCTGTGTAGTAATGCCAGATAACGTGGCTCTTTTTGAAAAAAAAAAATTAATTCGTAACTAAAGATAACACAACAAAAGGTCTGCCATTACAACCTGTATATCACTACCCTTGCAGTCCCACCCATGCCTTTTTTAATATATACCAGCTTCAGGACTGATATGTGCACCTCTACAATAGTCACATCCCAGCATGTTCAATGTAGAATAGGCATTATAGTTCATCAAACACACGATTTAGTAAACATGAGATCTGTGGAGTCACTACTGAGATTAACCATAATAATGAGAATGTTTTATAGAGTGTTCTTAAGCTATGTGACTGTGAGAAAGAGTTTAAAGAGTCTCTATTGAAAATGACCTTCTATGCAGTGTGTACCACAGCTCTAAATCAAGTAAAATATCCAGCTAAGGCTTAAATCTAAAAGTGCACTACATTTAAAAGTATTGATTCATCTATAAAAAAGTCGACTCATAATGGTTCAAATGAATCGTGGGGGTAGCTAGTCTATAGCCGTGTCGGCATGACATCGATACAGAAAATTAAAACTCCTGGCCTCACCCACAAACACTGTGGAAGGAAAAAGAGGAAGACAAACACTGTAGCAGATCCGGGTTGAATCGCAAATGTCGTGAAGCTGCTGTGCTTTGAATCGTGAGGGAAAGTTAGTGTTATTTTCCCTACCCAAAGATATGGCTGTAAAGAGGTCAGAGGTTCAAGTTTATTTTTGTCAAAATACCTCAGCATTATAGCCCCAGCCTTCAGCTGTGTTCCCGTAATTTTTCTGACGAGTGCTTCAGCAATCTACACGCTTACAATGGGAGATTCGTTGGCCGTTTGTTAAAGGAAGGATCAGAAAAGACTATTGATGTATGGAACTTTGTCAGAGCTTGACAGGAACTTTCTGTACACAGTTCATGGATCAGTTCCTTCTTCTATTTCATAGGTGTAAGGCCCAATCCCAATTCTACCCCTTAGCCCTTCCCCTTACCCCTACCCCTCGTTTTGCACGTTTATGTGAAGGGGTAGTGGTGTCCCAATTCTCTTTAGCTTGAAGGCGTAGGGCTAAGGGCAAGGGGTATACACCCCTTCGAACGAAGATTTTTCAGGACCACACTCAAAACCAAGGGGTAAGAAAATTTCCCAGAATACACCTGCTACAGCAGCAGTTTCGCTGCACCCGGAAGGAGAGTCACTAATTAGTATTTTTTGACATTATTACAAATTTTTACAACAAACAAACACATGTTTTAATATATTCATAACCACGTTTATGTTTTACCGTCATGTTTTTATAAAAAAAACGCTAAAATAAAAGCAGCAAAATTTCGCAATCTATAATCCCTAATAAAAAATCCTGTACAGCAGTCCTACAACATTCTGACACTCAATGACAATCGAATACCCTGTCAGAAAAGTCTAGTGGCTGAGAATGAGCGTTTTACAGTGTCTGCTATAATGTTAATGTTGTTTTTGGTTTGTTTACATAGATGAATATGGCTATGGTGTAAATGCACAGTATAGTTACGATCTTATAGCCACATTAGATAGTTACACATTAGATAATATATGACTTCAGTGATTTTCTAAAGATAGTTACCATAAAATAACACAATTGGAATAACTACAGCAGTCGCCATCGTATGATCTCATATGAAGCAAGAGATCGTGATGATGTATGATGACGTGTGTAGTGTAGGTGCTGTAGTGCTGTCCCAATTCTTAGGGGTAAATTTTAAAGCCCTTCCCCTTCACACTTGTTTTTAAGGGCAAAGGGGAAGGGGTGGGGGTACAAAACTAGAATTTGGATTGAGCCTAAGTAACTTAAGTGCGATTAAAATGGTTGCTTCCTTGTTTTCTCTAGCTTGCAAATTATGTATTTAATTGTGTTTTGTTACTTGTAACCGTCTAAAACCAAGTTAAAAACATGGAGCATGCCGCTTTGTTTACACATTTAAATGTGTTTGTGAGCTCGCGATACACTGCTGTTTATCGTTGCTATGGCAACCGTCAGCTGTTCCTACACACCTGTGGCAGTCAAATTTCAAAATAGTTCAGCTTTTGTCACTGTGCCAATTAATACTAAATGTGTGTCATGGTTAAGAATAGAGCAATATGCTGGTGTTAAACTGCATTGCTATATTAGACTCCTCGTTGGGCTCACACATACATTCTGCACTCTGACTAATTCAACAATAGTGTGGTGGGCATTTATCTCTGTCTCACGCTGAATGCAGTTGACCAATCACAATACAGTAGACTGGGTCATCGGACCAATCAGCACAGATTAGCATCACACTAAGAAGGGGTTTGGGAACAAATTAATCACTGAACAAATCATATGGGAGTCACTGGAGTGATTAGGTAAAAATAAATGCATATTATAAGACATTGAAAGTGTTTTTTTGTGACCTTGTATGCATATCAGGTTGTTGTTGGAGACCCCCAAACCAAAATATGACATTTTTAATGCATAACAGGGGCTCTTTAAAGCAATCAGGCATGAGAAATTGTATTAGTATATTTAATTAAGGTTTATTTTATTGAATCATTTGTACAATGAAAACCACAAATTCTGTATGTGGATACTGTTAGTCTCCTGTGGAAATCTATAAAGCACAGTTTATTTCACTTTTATCCTTGCTCTAACTGTATTAAAATATGCTTCAAGTTTATTATATTTCAAGCAGATGTCCTACAGAACCATCCCAATAAATTAATGAATTGTTTCCAAATAGAGCTATTCAAGTCATCTGGTGAAATTGTATTCATATATTGCAAAAAAATAAAAAAAATAAAATATTGCAATGTCAGAATTTTTTCAATATTGATAAACTCATCTGAATGAAAAATAAACTTTTTTTATGTAATTTACACCAAACAATAAGACAATCTTCCCCAGCAAACAATTTTGTACTTAACAGACATCTAATAAACATCTAAACGTAGACAGCTTGGCTAAAACAAGGCTAAATTTGAGCTGTCAGTGAAAATCTAATAGACATATAAGAACAGCCCAAAACTAGACTAGCCATCAAATAGACAGATTAGATAGACTTTATATATGTAGTCATTAATTTCTGTTGACTGTTCTGTTCTGATGACTAGTCTAGTTTTAGCCTATTCTTTTACGTCTATTAGATTTTCACTGACAGCCCAAATTTAGCCTTGTTTTAGCTAAGACGACTAAGTTTAGACATCTATCAGACATCTATTAGACATCTTTTAAAAACAAAAAAAATGCTTGCTGGGTGGGAGCATGCATCTACAACAAACATATCTCTTCTAGTCTGTTTTAGTTAAGCACAAAAAATGAAACAATGATTCAAGAAGCCAATACAATATGTTCAACATTTATCAAAATATTTTCTTTGTGTTCAAAATAACAATATTAATGACTGTTTGAAAGTAATTGAGAATAATACAGTGAGCAAATGCATGCAAATAATCAATGCAAAACAGAAATAATGTAAAGAAAACTAGATTGATTACATCAGAGATGGCAGACATGACAGTAAAACATGTCGCCAAATTACTATTTTTTTTTAAGCTATATTATGTAAACACAATAGGTCACTCTATGCTATTTAACAACCAAGACGAACATAAAATTAAATCTAAGCCAATGATTTCAGGAGAATTAATGTTGAATTGCAGAACACAGAGTTTTTGTTAACAGTGATACACTGAATATCAATAAAGTAGAGGAACAAACGAGCCTTGAAGGACAGAGCAAGATGAAGAGAGCAAGTATTGGATTCAATCCTTCATCCTGGTCTGGACCACGTGACTTGGCAAAACCTGAAACATTTAGATTGATCAGCAGAACAGTTAACCCCCACTGCTCTAAAGATGAGACAGTGGGCAGACCTCCAGCATCCAAATGCATGGCCCCACAAATCCAGACATGCTTTGATTATCATTAGGAGGTCTGGAAGTATAGACATAACCAACACTTTTTTAATGTGGGAAAGTCACTGCGTCCCAGTTCACATATTTTCCTAATTAAAGAGCATGCAAGATTAAAACTAGTGCATCAATGCAGATACTGCATTTCTAAAGTGTACATTCATTCATGTTTCATTGGCTAAGTAGTTGATGGTAAACCGTAATTACCAAATTTGGACAATAAATACTATTGAATTCAGCTGTTTTGATTCCACTTTTCAATATTTCCTTTTTTTTAAGAAGCAAAACCCTCTTTGGAATAAGTGGAGGCTCAGTAAATTGTCAAGGATTTTCAGTTTGAGTAAAGTACTACTTTAGGTACACTTAAGCAGACTTTTATTTAAAGTGCACCTATGATGAAAATCATCTTTTGTAAGCTGCTTGGACAGAACTGCGTGTAGGTATAGTGTGTCCGCAGTCATCTTGGTGTGATATAAAGACTATAAGTCTCTTTTTTTATTCCCTGATGTTAAAATAGGATCCAAATCCCTCCCATTTTGAGGCCCAACGCAACGTGATGTAAGACGAGGTTTCCCCACCCACCGATTTGATTGACAGCCCTGTATTAACATGTCTCCGTAGTAATAATCATATCAACAAGACAGGACGTGCATAAAGCAACTGGGAAATAAAGATCTGTTCAGCTCTCTGTGATCATCAATCATCATTAAATGTGATCAAGAATGAGTTTTACAAGTTTAAAACGTTTTTAAAAGAGTGCATGTTTGAAATGAATTACAGCTATTTTACCATCTTTACTTTATCACCACAGCCACATGCTTCAATCCCGCTTTGTGGACGTTAAATGAGGTTTGTTTTGTTTTTTACATAAACATAAAGGATATCTATAAAGCATTGTATATAACATGTATCCGTGAAAAAACAGTGCTAAGTTAGATTGTGTGTGTGAACTTTGTAACAACATTGTGTGTGACTCATCGCAAAAAGCCTTGCATTAACTCCACAACAAATACATCAAATAATCACTGATAAAGTTCTTACTGTAGTATTTCTCACAAACGTTACATGAGATCTGCTTCCTTCATGTCTGTCACTGTGCTGTTTATCTGATGCACACTCTGACAGGCACGTGGGAATGGTGAAAATTCCAAATTTCTAAAAGGTATAATACATAATCTGATGGGTGTTTTGAGCTGAAACTTTACAGACACATTCTGAAGACACAAAAGACTTCTCTTAAATCTTGAAAATGAGGTAAAATAGGTGCCCTTTAATAAATAAATATAAACCTTTAAAGGTAAAAAAAAGAATTTACTTACTATTTACTCACCCTTAAGTCATTCCAACCTCGTTTTTTCTTCTGTTAAAAAAAATTTAGGTTGGAATGACTTAAGGGTGAGTAAACTGTAACTGATATCCATAGTAGGAAAAACAAATACTATAAAAGTTGCCAGTTTCCATCCCTCTTCAAAATATCTTATTTAGAGTTCAACAGAATAAAGCCAATCAGGTTTGTGACAAGTAAAAGGTGAGTGGATGATGACAGAATTTTTAACTTTGAGTGAATTGTCTCTTTAAGACTTTACATTCCGCATCCTCTTTTTCATATAACTACATATTCAAAAGTACAAGTTTTCCATCAGCAGTGAAATGCACACTTTTAGTGCATAGGTTATGATGCTCCATTAAACTGAACAACTGAAAAGTCGAAACTTCATTCTCCCGACTTGGAAATGTGCAACGGAACAAAATGACTCATTCTCCAGAGCAAGACAGCAGACATACGAAGATAAAATTCATAATGCAATACATACACGCAAATATCACAAACCCCCTACACTGCAGAAAATACAATTTGAGGGAGGAAATTGCTTTGCATCAGTGAGCGACTTCCCATCAGTGCCAAAACAAAGATCATCCCTGTCTGCCCCTGTCGGTCGGTACCCTCTGTTGCCTTCTGCATCCCAGACCTCCCAACACACCCTCTCAGACCAGGGTTTATTTTATTTTTCATTAGCCGGTTCCATCTGCAGTACGCGCAGTGAATAAATAAGGAGCGCAAACACAGGCATGCCGCTGTGTGATGTGATGGGGCTTGAAGGAGGACACGGCGGGAAACGGGCCGAGATTTGGGACCGAGATGTGACTGCAACGCTTTTCATTGTAGAGATCAGAGGCAATCAGCCGTCAGGAAACACCTGCGAGCTCAGCGGGACCAGGCCGCCCTCCTCTGCCCTCCACGGGCCACCGTCGACACGCTTTATGAAATATTCACAGATTATTGGAGAGAAATGCAGCCTGTCGCAGGAAAAATTGAATGAGAGCAAACATGAGGGAAGCGACACATGGAAAACAAGAGAAAGAGAAGCAGCCTGAAGCGCTGGTGTGCTGGTTGCTTTCGCCTGAGTGCTGACATTGATTAATTGAAGATGCGAGACCTGCTGTGTGCTTTCTCTCTCACACGAACACCTTTTTATGGCCAGTTTATGGAGGTCTGAGGGTGTTTCTGAGTGTCAGCCCGTGGGTGGATGCCACCTAGCCCATCAGGGGGCTTCCGTAAATGATTTCCTTTATTAGAAATAATTGAAGAATGAATGAGCACAGCCATGTGGAATAGCTGGAACGGCATTTTGCCACCATTTGCCAAGAACCAAATGGCATTTGACATTGAACCCAGTCAAACGATTTTGAGGGATCAGAAGTTTCAGTCTTCACTTCTGATCTACTGCTTGCACAAACTAAATGTATTTAAAAGGATTATCAATGTCGTGATTCATGAAAAAAAAATCTTAAAAAATCATGAAGTTGAAAGTCGTCAAAGCTGTTTCCAACAAATTAAAATAGTTTTGCTTTTAATAACTGAATGTGGGTTGGTTCAAATGTTAAATAATATTTTTCACTTGCTTAAAACCAGTTAAATTAGTTCTCATCTGTTCAGTGAAGTTTAAATGTGTACATTTTACTAAATATAAATATACTGTTGAAATATACTGTTTTCAATCATGTGGTTCTGGTGACGTGCAGAATTCAGATGGAGGGCAGGAAGTAAAAAACTGAATGTGAAACAGGAGAAAGTCCTTATTTTTGTGATTTATACAATATTTCAAAGGAGATATAAATAGAAAATAGCCACATATGTTGGGCATGATCCTTAGATTATGAAGAGGACCGAATTTTCTTCTGAACTAAACTATATTTTCCTGCCATCCAGGCAGTAGACACTGTAAGCCTTTACATAAGAAAAATAATATAGTACAATAGTGTTTTGAAGCATACTTGAATTAAACTGTTGTAGTAATTATGTGGTTATGGTACAACAGAACTGTAGTAATAAACAAATGATCAAATAGGCTACATTTTTATAATTATTATACACCATCACAATGCACCACAGTTTACACAAGCGTTACAGTATTTATTACAGTTTATCAGTTTACTATATGCTACAGTATTCTGTAGCATTCATTAACAAAGAGCTGTATTGTAAATTATACACTTTACTATAGTGTGCTTCAAAAACATAATAAATATTAATAATAAATATAAATTACTGTAGTTTTTTCCATGCAGATAATGTTGTATTTTCCAGACATATACATGAAAAATCAGATGAAAGCCCATAAACGAGTGAATGCATAGTCTACATTATTACTAATACAATCATTATTACATATATTTGATAGTGGATGGTAAATGGTTCTCCACAAAAACAACCGTCTAGTTTTGCTCAGGATGGTAGCATTTCTTTTTTGTTCTGTTGATGAACTTACCATCAAACATTCACCGCTACTGCACATCTCGATGTTCACGTTGCGGTTGTTTATTCCGCCAAAACCCCAGTAAAGACATGGATTATTGCAAAACGAGACAGAGATTTCAGTGCAGTAATTGCAGAGCAGGGTATGTTACTAATGTTCTTCTGAATTTTGTATATGTTAACATAGAATACACAAAGCTAGTTCTGTATTTAATAATTATTAGTGCTGTCAAAAAAAGTTTGTACAAACGAATATATAAAATGAATGGTTATTACATGCCACCTTTTCTTCCGTTTTTAAGCCAATTTCTTGAATTTTTTTTCCCTTTATGAGCAAAAACTTTTTGGAAGTCTATAAAAGCTGTTCTGCATTTTTTATTTTGGCCGATTTAAAAAATTATAAACAACACAAAACATAAACTGTTTATCTCCTGATAGCGATTCCTATGTAGAAGAATCACTTCCTGCCCTCCCTGAGTCTTGCGCGTCATTGATGTCATGTAAAAAACAACCTATTAAGTTAAATAGACAGTTCACACAAAAATTTGAAAAAATATGTCATTATTTACTCACCCTTTATTTGCCTTAATGAGTATCTGTCTTCTGCTGAACACAAAAGAAGATATTTTGAAGAAAGCTGGAAATGTGTAACCAATGATTCTCATCAAAATATCTTATTTTGCATTCAAAAGAAAAAAAAAACTTTCTTCTAACCACTTTACGGTGATTGAATAGTGAGTGATTTTGAGTGAACTATTCCTTTAAATTAATTCCATTGCAGAATTTGTTAGGCACATTTTACTTTTGAATGTCTCAGTGGTTTTGTTTCTCAAGATAATGTACTGCTACACTGTTGCAAGGTGGATTGTGGGATAGCAAGCATTAATTACAAGTGATGCCCACATAGAGAGCTTTTTGAAAGAATGACTGCAATAATGGCAAGAACCAGGATAGATGAAAGTAAGCAGCCAGAACTTAGGCTACTAATATAAAGTTTATGTTTATATATTAATGTTTAAGGCCAAAACAACTAACTTAGACGCAAATAGACTAAAATGTTTAGTCAATTCATTTGTGTGAATGCAAAAGTGCATGGATGTTTCCCAGTGTTGGATTGTGGCTGGAAGGGCAAAAAACATATGCTTGATAATGGCGGTTCATTTTGCTGTGGCAACCCCTGATTAATAAAGGGACTAAGCCAAAAAGAAAATGAATGAATGAATGAATGAATGGAGATAAACAATTAAATGACACTTAAACACTTATGTTACAATGTGTGCTTGTTTGCCATATACATGTATGGCAAATGTGTAAAAATAAGGACAGTATTACACAAATAATAATAAATTCATTGTAAATCTCATCAAAAAAACACAAATTGAAAAAGCCTCTTTACCTAATACATAAATTGTAGGTATAAATCTCTAATTGTATACCTGTAGGTTAGAAGTATTACTTTAAAGTGTAAACATTCATGTGAGTAAACATACATACAAGTACACCTGAGTTCAAAACATTCATCCTTCAAATAGTACTTTCATGAAATAAAAAGGGCAGGAAGTACATCATTCCGTTTGTTCACAGTACAGCTGCAATTCAAAAGAAAAACACAGAAAACTACTTCTTACTGTAACGATTATAAATAAAGATTATTAACGAAACAAAGCCATTACCTCTAATCTGCAACCTTGGCACATGGTGCTAAGTGTATCCATGACAGTTTGGAGCAAAAACATTTAAATGTTGGGATACTGAGAAAAGCCAATAAAAAGAACTTGAAGAATCCCTATTTATTGTAGTGGTGGTTATGCTAGTATTTAGCTTACTTAATAAGTTTATAGCAGATATCACAAAATAAAGGCTAATTACCACAAAGGGCCCTATCATACACATGTTCCAATAAGGTGCAAGATGTGTTTTGTGTGATTTTTTTTTGCTATTTACAGACCAACTCAACCCTAATTTTAGTGTTTAAATACCAAATCCATTTGCGCTACTTGGTGGATTCATAGGTGTGCCGGTCTATAAAGGAGGTCTGTTATCAAATCAAATCAAATCACTTTTATTGATCAAATCAAATCAAATCACTTTTATTGTCACATCATCAGCAGCACGTGTGCTATGATGAGTGAAAAGCTTAGGTGCTGGCTCCAGGCAGTGGAAAATACAGATAGTGCAAATACAACAACAGTGCAAAAAAACAGACAGTGCAAATACAACGACAGTGCAAAATACAGACAGTGCAAATACAGCGACAGTGTAAAATACAGACAGTGCAAAATACAACAACATACTCACAAAAAAGAAACAAAACAGTGTAAATTTGGCAATGTGACAGTGATGCGTACGATGGATAGGTGTACACATAGTTGTAGGCAGTATTGTTTAAGTATGGATTGGTTAAAGTGCAGTGCATGCTACATCTTTATGGTGTGCAGTGTGGGGTATGGGAGAGTTTGTGTGGGGTGTGTTAAGTGTTCATCAGCCTGATAGTCTGAGGGAAGAAACTTTCCTTCAGTCGGCTGGTGCGTGACCGAATGCTGCGGAACCGTCTGCCTGAGGGTAGCAGAGAGAAAAGTCTATGGCTTGGGTGGCTGGAGTCGCTGATGATTCTCTTGGCTTTCCTCATGCACCTCCTGGTGTAGATGTCCTGGAGGGAGGGAAGCTCACCTCCTACTACACGTCCAGCAGTTCGCACAATCCTATGTAGACCTTTGCGATTGCTGCTGGTGCTGTTCCCGTACCAGGTGGTGATGCAGCCAGTGAGGATGCTCTCCACAGTGCAGGTGTAGAACGAGCGGAGGATGTGGGGGCTCATTCCAAACCTCCTGAGGCGCCTGAGGAAGAAGAGGCGTTGTTGTGCCTTCCTCAACACTGCGTCTGTGTGAGCAGTCCATGTCAGATCCTCAGCGATGTGTACTCCAAGAAACTTGAAAGTGCTGACTCTCTCCACTGGTGTCCCGTTGATGGTTATGGGAGTGTGTTCATTCTTCTCTCTCCTGAAATCCACCACCAGCTCCTTGGTTTTGCTGATGTTGAGTGAGAGGTGGTTTTCCTGACACCACTGCGTCAGAGTGTGCACCTCCTCTCTGTAGGCCGTCTCATCATTATCTGTGATTAGGCCCACCACCGTTGTGTCATCAGCAAATTTAAAGATGACGTTGGAGCTGTGTTTGGATGTACAGTCATGTGTGTACAGGGAGTACAGGAGTGGGCTGAGAACACAGCCCTGTGGAGCACCAGTGTTGAGGATCAGTGTGGATGAGGTGATGTTGTTCATTCTGACCACCTGGCGTCTGCTTGACAGGAAGTCCAGGATCCAGTTGCACAGAGAGCTGTGTAGGCCCAGAGCCTGGAGCTTCACCACCAGCTTGGCAGGCACTATGGTGTTGAATGCTGAGCTGTAGTCCACAAACAGCATTCTCACATATGTGTTTTTGTTTTCCAGGTGAGACAGAGCAGTGTGCAAGGTGAAAGCAATTGCATCATCAGTGGAGCGGTTGTTTCTGTATGCAAATTGCAGAGGGTCAGTGTTAGCGGGCAGTACAAAGCAGATGTGATTTTAAATCAGCTTCTCAAAGCACTTGCTGAAGATGGGTGTCAGTGCAACCGGACGCCAGTCATTCAAGCATGTTGTTTTAGCTGATTTCGGTATTGGCACAATAGTAGCTGTCTTAAAGCATGTGGGAACCACAGACCGAGAGAGCGAGAGGTTAAAGATGTCCGTGAAAACCCCCGCTAGCTGGTGTGCGCATGCTTTAAGTACACGTCCAGGGATGCCATCTGGGCCCGTAGCTTTTCGGATGTTCACGCGACGGAAAGATCTCGTTACATCCGCTACAGAAACAGTGAGTGTGCTGGCGGTTTCTGTATCGGCCGCGGGAGCGCGCTGTGTGTGCGCGCTGTCCTGGGCTTCAAAGCGGGCATAGATGAGTGTTAAGGCGCATTGTTGGCGCGTTGCTATTTTGAGAAATTGAAATAGACCACGCCATTGACCAAGTAAAAACTGATCTCAAGTCCAGTAGAGAGCGTGTTAGTTATACGTCTTTGCAGGTACAAATGCTTAATATACACAGGATGTACAGCAATACACAAACATCTTTATATATGAAAAACATAAATAAATTAAAGATTAAAATGTTACAAAAATTATTATTTATGTTGATATAAAAAATACTACCTCCATGCCTTCTTCATGTCCGGGGGCTTTTTTCAGTTTATTAATGACAATTAACCTTTTTATTATAATATGCATATTTATATTTGTTTAATAACAACAAGTTTAGATTTGTCCACCTGTTGATTTTGGATACGTATGCATCACTTTATGGAGCATAAGAATAGGAAGTGTGTTTATAACTCAGTTTGATATAACTCAGTTTTTTTGACCAAACTTCATTATTATTGTTCATTTATTAGTTATTAGGAAATTAGAACTGAATTTAAAAATAGTTCTGAAACAATTCTTTGCACTTACAAATGAAAGTAAATAATGTAGGTTAATGGACGTCTTCAGTGGAGTGCGTACTACACAGTTTCCTTAGCCACGAAAGTAAAGGAGTAAAGTAAAGAGTAAAAGTAAAGTAAAGAGAAAGTAAAAAGGCCCAATGGATGAGGCTCATTCTTTATCCTCGCGCAGATGTGCTGTTAAATTGTTTTCTCCCTAGTGAAGCATTCAGTTTTTCCACTCAGTTTTACCACAAACAAAGTCCACCATGTAAATAGCACATGCATCATGGTGTGACGCAACTGACTCTTAAAGGAAATAGGAGATGAGACTCTGATTGATTTAATGCATGTTATTCTCAAAACACACCCATAACTCATTAAGAGAATAAGCACAACCCTGTAAGACCATGTGCCACGGCGCAAACCATATTTTTCCATCCTTAAAATAGCACGCCCTTAAGGCTTTTGAGCCTAGATTATTAAAATAGAGCCCTAAGTCTGCGTGAAGCGCAAGTTATATTCAGTATGTTATACTGTATGTATTTCCAACTGAAATGGAATATTGAGTAGGCAGCAGGGTTTAATTGTTCTGTTTAATTGTAACTAACCATAAGAGGGGTGTGATTATTAAAAATATATTGTGGCTGAAGTCATCAAATACGTCAACAGAGAAAAACTGCCACCCAAATGTAGAAGCAAATGGTCAAACTTTGATTACCAAAACATTTTTTTTTATTCACTTGCACAGATGTACTGTTCACCTACAGAATAACTATGTCCACTTGCAAAAATAAACATTGTAAATTTAGACAAACACAAACTTAAAAAAACAACATAAATGTGCAGACCATTTTTTTAAAAGTGTTCAAAGTCAGCTATACATTTCCAAATGGACATACAGAGCGGTGCGCTCTGACTCACATTAAGCCAGTCAATTACTTGCTATTGTGCCAAACTCTTTTAAAATATTTAACAAATAAATCAATGAACGGACCGTGGAAGATCCATTGGAAGCTGATACTAACCCTGCAATAGCCTGACAGCCGAGTCTACAATTACATCCGACAAAGTCTGACAAATTAATGACAGTAAAGAAAGCCGTCAACCAACACCTGAGCATGACAACCTGCTGTCAAGTTCTTTCCTCTTTTATTTAACCCACACACTGAAAAACAACACACATGTACACAAACTTGACTCGATACCCTCAGTCTTAATAAGACACGGTGGCCCGTATGGCCAGCTCTGGCATAAACAGACTAACGGCTTGTTTATTGTGATGTAGACAGTGAGGGGTGTTGGTGCTAATGGCCGAGATACAGAATGTGCCAGAGAAAGCTGAGAGGATAGTGCCGTAATGATGTCCCAAGGCCGAGGACTGCAGCAACCGGCATAATTATGTCCCTATGAGCCACGCTGGATGAGAGACGGAAGCTTCGCAGCACATTAGCGTCACCGACACACCAGTCCATGCCATAGAAAAAGACAGGACTCAATGATGATTCTCGTGTAATAAATGTGTATGTAAGTGCTTGTGTCAGCATGTGGAATCAGAATAACAACTCCGCTAACATTCGCGTTAACAGTTACGCTTATATATTTGCTGTCACGAGCGCTTGACAGGGGCGTTAAACTGTCTGGCTTTATGTCTAATGGCTAATAACTCAACTCTAATTCATCCTCGTAACCCCTGACAGTGAATACATTGGAAACACTGAGCAGATCCAACAAATTGTCATGCGGAATTTACGCGAATAATAATTCACAGCAGTTATTGTAACGGCAGACATTAAGTCCATCAGTATCAACCCAGTGAATCTAGTTTAATCTATAATATGATCAAAAGCAGGAGGCAGGCACATTTGGATGAATTTGAATTGGGGAAAAAAATGTAGGAGGCAGAAATCCATCCAGATTAGGACATGCTCATAAAGTCTGATTAAGTAGTGAAGTCAGAAGGTAATTGATCAACCAAGGCTCATTCTGAAAACATAACAGTATATACGTTTCTGGAGAGTGCCAAGTATGTCCCAAGAGGTATGTTTTTTGCAGTTTTTGTTTTCTGTGTACACTTTTTGAGATTTCAAATTTCTCTGGCGAGTGCCATTCACGCCTGCTGTTCTCGCGTAAATTCACTAGAGACGACTGACGACTGACTGACTGACCAATCGACTGACCCACCCTCCTCCTTCTCTAAACCTAACCAATATTGTTTCAAAAACACCAATTTGAACCGCCCATCCACTTCCCTGAACCCAACCAACAATGTTTTAAAAAGCAATCCAGAAAAAGAAAAGCCCCCACCTGATTGTTACTATGTTTTTAGATTTTACCACATTTTCACCCTGTTATTTAATTGTTTATTTTATTTTTTGGCTTATGTTTTTGTATTACCTGGAACCATTCTTTGCCGAACTAGAACCCCGTCATCTAGGTCAACTCCTCTCTGTGTCTCAAGTCTTCCGATGTACATGGCGAGCTACTGGACAAAATGGTAACAGCAGGAAAGCATCCCATACGGATGTAATCGGTCAGCTGGTAAGCGTGAAAAGGAAGAGCATCAAACCGCCCCATAGTGTTCCTTTTTTGGCAAAACGCAGCCATATGTACTTCTGGCTACATAATTCGCAATCTCCAGATATGTATATAGGGCGACGATTTCAGAATGAGCCTAGTTTGCAATTGATAGAGTGACTGACCAACTTACTTTGATGACTGCAATACCATGCTTTTTATAAGTACTACAACTTTTTTATTGTTGTATTGTTATTGAACCAAAACTGATAGTATTAAAATGTTGCTAAGGATGTAAGTAATGGTGAAATAAATTGTAAATATTAAATGGAAAGAGTAAAAAAAAACTATCTGCATCAAAAATTGCATAGGTCTACTACTTGAGGTACTACATTTGAATTTAAATTTACTCTGCGACCATTAGAAAACAGTACAGTATATTATATACAGTATGAATGTGAGTAGTATGAATAGAACTCTGGCATACTATATCCTCCGTTTGTCATTATCACATGACCGAAAGTAAAGCTAATTACAATAATTATAACATCAATAATACAAAAAATGTCAAAAACACAATACAACACAATGTTAACTAAAATAACATGGATATTAAGAAGTTTGGCCAGAGGAGAAATGGCAGTGCCCAACTGAGCCTGGTTTCTATCAAGGTTTTTTTTTCTTCTTTAACTTTCATCAATTGATAAAGTTCGTTCCTCGCCACTTTCGCCACTGACTTGCTTGGTTTGTCGATTTATTTGATGGATTTGCTCTTCAGTGTTTGGACTTTCAGCAGTGAAAAATTAACTGAACTGAACTAAACTAAACTCTGAAAACTGGACTGACACAGTTTCAATTTACTAGAACTTCTATGTTAAGCTGCTTTGACACAATCTACATTGTAAAAGAGCTAAAGAAGTAAAGATGAAGTGAATATTAAAAATATAAAATAGTATTAAATAGAATTAAATAGTGTAATAGTATATATATATATACATCCTGTGATGCTAAAGTAACACTGCAGTGTTTCAGTGAAGTTTTTGTTTATTTTTATTGTTTATGTTTTTATTATTTATAATTAAATCCATAAGTTTCTGATCTTGTCATTTTGATGGTTACATATGATTTTCAGTTGTGTCTTATCATTTTTATTATTGTTATTTTGTCCCATTATATGTAATCCTTGTTTTGTGTTGGATATTTTCAAGGTTTTACTACACCTACTTCAGCAATCTTCTGTTTTTCTAGAGTATGTATTGTTAAAAGAGTGTTTTGGGATTCTGCTCTGTTGTCGAGTGCTTTATATAGCCCCACATGTGACATATGCAGTCACAACTGAATAGGATGAGACAGAATATTGTATACCGCAAAACAGTAGCAAGAAATGTTTATAGCAGTCTTTTTTGTGTAATTGTTATAGTGTGGGATCTGGGGGAAGTCAGTTCAGCCTCTCTCTATCCCCAAAGGCTCTATGCTGGCTGTAGAAATTTGAAATTAACCCAATACAAAGAAACATGATTGGCTAAAAATGTCAATGATCATTTGAAAATGTGTTTCAACTGTCACCTTGGAATTATAAGGTTCTATCTGCTTTCTGAATGATTTTGAGATATTGAGCTTCAAAGCTTTTGCATTCCATATAGCCAACAGAATGTGTGTAACATATTTTAAAATTAAAAGCTTAAAATGTAAACAACTTATAAAAAAATCTCATAATGTAAATAAGTTGTCATTTATTTAGAATATGTCAATAACTCAATTTACAGTTAAAGTCAGAATTATTAGCCCCGCTGAATTATTAGCCCTCTGTTTATTTTTCCACAATTTCTGGTTAATAAAGAGAAGATTTTTACAACACTTTTCTAAACATAGTAGTTTTAATAACTAATTTCTAATAACTGATTTATTTTATCTTTGCCTAGATGACAGTAAATAATATTTCACTAGATATTTTTTCAAGACACTTCTATACAGCTTAAAGTGACATTTAAAGGCTTGACTAGGTTAATCAGGTTAACTAAGCAGGTTAGGGTAATTAGGCAAGTTATTGTGTAATGGTGGTTTGTTTATATATAGCTTAAAGGGGCTAATAACTTTGTCCCTAAAATGATTTTTTTTATTAAAAACTCCTTTTATTCTAGCTGAAATAAAACAAATAAGACTTTCCCCAGAAGAAAAAATATTATCAGACATATTGTGAAAATGTCCTTGCTTTGTTAAACATCATTTGGCAAATATTTAAAAAGAAAAAAATTATATATATATAATATTGCTATAGTGTGCAGAAAAATACAGTGGGATCAATGTATCAGTTTACCATCAAATGACTTGTATATCCTGGTAGTGTTAAAATTGACCACATACTTCTGATCAAATAATTTGAAAGTTGCTTAGCTTTTAGCATTTTTGCAATTACCACACACAAATTGCATGATTTCCAAATGATTTTCAATAATTTAGGAAATGAACAAGTCTCTCCTCAAAGTCCTATGACAGCCACTAATTCCCTGGCCACTGATTCATTTTGATTACGGCACAAAACGAAATCTAGGCCTTAGTTAAATTATCTACATTCAACCTTCCTGCTTCACAGCAAGTAAAACAATCATTCTCTCTCTCTCTAATAAGCCAATAATAGTATTAGGACTCTGGTAAACACGGTATTGATGAGTCCCTGGGTAGAGTTGATTACAGAGGCTGAAGTGGACTGCTAATGACTATTAGCTCAGAGCTAATCCTCTCCAACACACAGCCAGACCTCTCTGAACACGCTTCAATGACATGTCTGATGCAGAGACTATGCAGAATTAAATGTGATTCAATTAATTTGACAGGTATTGGTTTGAAATGGTTTCAAAACAACTTCAAAGCAATTTCAAGAATCTTAAAATGTTGTGTGTTGAATGTTTTTTGATGAATGTTTTTCAAGGTAAAGCATTTGTATTATACACTTGCTAAATTATTGTAAAAGTTATTTTAAAG
>CAIGQZ010001455.1:810821-831548 GCA_903798205.1 Danio tinwini | reverse complement strand
ATCGGCGGAGCAGCTGCTTTGTGGAAGAAATACAAGACCCGGCGGCGAGGAAAAAGAGCTGGCGCGCTCGTCAGGCTGAGACAGCGCGGCTTCAGAACAGCGCTGCCTAGCATCCATCTAGCGAATCTCCGCTCGCTTCCTAACAAAATGGACGAACTACTTCTGCTCTCACGTGAAAACAAGAACTTTAACAACTCTGCTGCGCTGTGTTTCACAGAAACCTGGCTGAACGAAGCCATTCCGGACAGCGCATTACACTTACCGGACTTTCAGCTGTACAGAGCAGATCGCGATACGGAGTCAACGGGGAAAACACGCGGTGGTGGGACATGCTTTTACATCAACAGGAGATGGTGTACAGATGTAACTGTGTTAAAGAAGATGTGCTGTCCTGATGTGGAAGCGCTTTTCATTAACTGTAAGCCGTTTTATGCACCGCGGGAGTTCTCCTCGTTCATTCTTGTCTGTGTTTACATTCCACCACAAGCACACGTGAGGACTGCGTTACAACAGCTGTCTGATCTGATCACAGAGACTGAACAACGACACCCGGACTCTGCTTTTATCATTCTCGGTGACTTTAATCAGGCAAAACTCACACACGAGCTGCCTAAATTCAAACAGCACATCACATGCCCCACCAGAGACAATAACATTTTGGATCATTGCTACACCACAATAAAGGATGCATATCGCTCTGTCGCCAGAGCAGCTTTAGGACTCTCCGACCACTGCCTGGTTCATCTTATACCAACTTACAGGCAAAAACTTAAAACTACTAAGCCAGTATTAAGGACTGTTAAGAGATGGACCAACGACACAGAGCAGGTCTTACAAGCCTGTTTTGAATGCACTGATTGGAGTGTTTTTGAAGCTGCAGCCACCAACCTAGACGAGCTCACAGAGACTGTAACGTCAGTGAAGATAATGTGCGTCAGATCTTCAGTAAACAGAGGAGACGAAAAGCACCAGGTCCAGATGGTGTTTCACCAGCCTGTCTGAAAACTTGTGCGGACCAACTGGCTCCCATTTTCACACAGATCTTCAACAGATCACTGGAACAGCGCAAAGTTCCATCCTGCTTCAAACGCTCCACCATCATCCCAATACCAAAGAAACCAAAGATCACAGGACTCAATGACTACAGACCTGTTGCCTTAACATCTGTGGCCATGAAGTCATTCGAAAGACTGGTGCTAGCTTATCTGAAGGACATCACTGGACCTTTGCTGGACCCCCTGCAGTTTGCCTATAGAGCAAACCGGTCTGTGGATGATGCAGTCAACATGGGACTGCATTATATCCTAGAACATCTGGACAAACCAGGGAACTACGCAAGGATACTGTTTGTGGACTTCAGTTCTGCCTTTAACACCATCGTCCCATCACTGCTCGAGAACAAACTGACCCAGCTGTCTGTCCCTAGCTCTGTCTGTCAATGGATCACCAGCTTTCTGACAGATAGACAACAGCTAGTCAGAATGGGCAAAATCACATCCGACAGCCGCACCATCAGCACTGGTGCCCCCCAGGGATGTGTTCTCTCCCCACTGCTCTTCTCCCTGTACACAAACGATTGCACTGCAAAAGACCCCTCCATTAAGCTCTTGAAGTTTGCGAATGACACTACTGTTATCGGCCTCATCCGGAACGGTGACGAGTCTGCATACAGACAGGAGGTGGAGCGGCTGGCTTTATGGTGCAGTTACAACAACCTGGAGCTGAACACGCTCAAAACAGTGGAGATGATAGTGGACTTTAGGAGAAACCCCCCTGCACTCCCCCCACTCACCATCATGAACAGCACTGTGGCTGCAGTAGAGTCATTCAGGTTCCTGGGCACCACCATCTCTCAGGATCTGAAGTGGGACATTCACATAGACTCCATTGTAAAGAAAGCCCAGCAGAGACTGTACTTCCTTTGTCAGCTGAGAAAGTTCAACCTGCCACAGGAGCTGCTCGTACAGTTCTACTCAGCTGTCATCCAATCCATCCTCTGCACTTCAATCACCGTCTGGTTCAGCTCAGCTGCCAAAACCGACCTCCGTAGACTACAGCGAATAGTCCGGACTGCTGAACGAATCACTGGCACTACCCTTCCTACACTTCAAGAACTGTACTCTTCCAGAGTGAGTAAAAGGGCTCGTAAAATCACTCTGGACGCCTCACACCCAGCACACTACCTGTTCGAACTGTTACCGTCTGGTCGGCGCTACAGAGCACCAAGCACAAAAACAGATAGACACAGGAAAAGTTTCTTTCCTCAGGCCATCTACCTCATGAACAGTTAAATATTCCCCTACTGTGCAATAAACGTGCAATACTTTCTCATACGCACTTGTACACAGCACCTTATAACCTGTATATTTACAACATATCTGTACATACATTCAACATCCAGATCTTTTTGACTAACTGCATCTCTGTTTAATGTTTATTGCCTTTTCTTTTCTTGTATTTAATTTTGTGTTGTCACTCGTCACTTTATGTACACTGAAAGCTTCTGTTGCCAAAACAAATTCCTTGTGTGTGTGAAGCACACTTGGCAATAAAACTGATTCTGATTCTGATTCTGATAAACATGATTGTGTCATTTAATTTTTCTGATATTTTTCTTAGTAGAACAAAGTGAATTTGACTTTAAAATGCTGTGTCAAGTGTTAATACTTGTTCAAGTATTTTTATTACAGTGTCACAAAAACGTTTAATCTTAATAATATTGAAAGTATTATTTCTAAAATGTAATTTTATTGCATTTGGTGAAATGTAGTGGTGTAACGGATCACGATTGATCCATGATCCATGATCCACACGGATTAAAACCCACAGTTGGAAATGCATGTGACCCTCAGATTAATAACTTTTTTAAACTTGTAGGTTAATTCAACAGTAAATTCAACAATTGCAGAGAGATCGCCTCCCGCGTCATGCAAATCCCATATATGAAAGCATTTTGGCTTCCCTCTAAAATATAATGATGATGGAAAAAGTTGTGGTGGGACCTAAATGTTTTCTTAGGTTATTAATTAAAGGTGGTTTCTGTCACTGTTATTTTAGCCTGCAATGATGCATTCAGTGTAAAGCTGCACAATTAAACATGAAAAGATTGTGGTCACATTTCAAAATCACGCAACATGAAGGATGAATGATAATGATTTGCATATGTTTATAAATCCTTCAAATCGCTGCATTCAAATGTGCATTTGATCAAGAGAGATTCAGTTTTTACAAATTTTCAGTTAGTTACAAAAAATTTTATAACACAGAAGTACTAGGAGAACAGTTTATAGTTTAGATATAAACACTGATGTTTATGGTAAAGATTAAAATCACAGTTTAATGGAACTTGGCGCTTGTGAATGTTACATTGATTAAGCAATGGGTGGCAACAAACAACCATTTATGTCACTGTATAGGTTTTCAAAAATGATCCACCTATAATGAAACATGACATTTATGTGGAAATTGTTGAATCAAGAACTGAAAATAAATATGATATGTTGTTTAAGATGTTAGATTTCTATATTTAGCATTATCAGCAGCAGTAGCAAATATCATTTTTTGTATTAAATATTTTTAGCTAGTTCTTTCTTGATTTTTTTTTATTAAAATTAAATGTTCTAAGTTATGTTTGTAAAATAATATGCTTAATATTCATTCATTCTTCAGTAATATTTTTGCATAAATGGAAAGCAAATGACATTTGTCACCTCCCTTTTTGCTGATCCAAAAAATGGTCCAATCCGTGACTCAAAAACCGTAGCGTGATCCAAACCATTAGATTTGTGACCCATTACACTCCGTGCCATTTTTGCATTTAAATATACATCCCCTTCAAGTAAAGTGCTAATGTTGAATTTACTTAAAAAAAAACAGAGTAAACCAGTTGCCCTAAAATTAAGTTAATACATTTTGTGCATAATTACAAAAATGAAGTTAACTTAACAATTTCAGGTTACATTGGGTTTACTCCCCTTTTTAAGTAAAGTTAACTTGCCACTTTTAAATTTGTGGATGTGTGTGTGCATGTGTGTGTGTGTGTTTCCCAGCATTGGGTGTTGCAGGAGGTACTTTCTGTGTTGCAGCAAGAAGGCCATCTGGCGGTAACACGTGCCAGAATAACTGGCAGTTCACTCCTCTGTGGCGACCCCTGATAATTAAGGAAACAGGCCAAATGAAAGTGAGCGAGTGAGTGAGTGAGTGAGTGAGTGAGTGAGTGAACTGTAAGACCTCACTCCCACATAGATGAATTGCAATCTTTCTTTTAGGCCAGCCTTACAGCATCAACTCAGGACATATCCATCACTCTCATCAGGCAAAGCAGCAGCAGCCAAGCATGGGGTACAAGACATGCCTACAGGCCCACTGCCCAATCCCTTAAGACATGCCCTCCACCACAAGCAAACACGAACTCATTAGAAAGGGATTATGGGTAAAAGGGAGAAAAGGTCAAAGAGAAAGGGATTTTTTTAAGTATTTGGATGCGCAACTGCTTCAGAGTTTCATCTAAAAATGCGACAGACTTGAAAAACGATTAAGTTCTTCTTAGCGTCTCCATCTGCTTGATCCTGATGTTAATTTCAAAAAGAGGAGAGATCGACAGATTTTAAAGCCGTCTCGCAGACACGTCTCATCGCTGCACTTTGCAACATTCAGCATCTCCAGCTGACAGCCATGAGATGCCGCGTGCTTCTGACTCAGCACAAAGCTTTGTTTCTCCCTGATGTCATTGTGCTATTCATCAGCGCATCTGATGTTCTGCAGCGGTGCGCATTCCCCTGTCAGAACTGAAGGAAAAAGACTGCGTGTGTGGATATGAGAAAGACTTAGATGTGAATATTTGTTCGGCGTGTCGCGGCTGTCAGGGCTGCTGGATTCAGGATCAGAAAGCCTGACAGAGCACTGCTGATGTCTCCAGAGCCGTGTGCCACTGCGCCCTTCACAACGGCCTTGTCTGACTGACAAAACAGAAAGAGAGCACCAGACTGGACTGAGATTCGGCGTTTGGGCCTCTGGTGGTGGAGCAAAACTGATTTTAGCAACAAAACACGCTCCTCACGTATGTACACAGGGCTGATGTACTGTATCAATAATCAGACAGACTGAGTCTGAATACACATGCTCGCTTTCACTCGCTCAGAGACATTAATTCAGTAGGACTTGAGGTTTTGAGAAGGAAATGTAGGAGGAAAACACAGATACATGAGGGAACTGGGATGTGTTCAAAGTAAAAAAGGGAAAATAGTTCAATCCCTTACAAAAAAACTAAAAAAACTGCTAGTTTGAGCATGGTACGAAAGCCATAGCAGATGATAACACCATGTTTTTTCCACAGTGACAAAAAAAAGAAATAAAAAAATCTCACACAATGAAACTTTTTTAACACAGGCTCATTCTGTAAACGAAGCCCTATATACATTTCTGTAGATCGTGAATTATGCAGATATACGTATGGCTGCATTTTGTTGGTATGGGGCGGTATGACACCATTCCTTTTCACGCTTACCAGCAGACGGTTTACCTCCATATGGACAGCTTACCCGCTGTTACCAGTTTGTTCAGTTAGCTCGCCATGTACGTTGGCGAACTTGAGATGCAGAGAGGTGTTGACCACGACGATGGGGTTCGAGTCTGGCAAAGAACAGTTCCAGAAAGTAGGTAAAACAAAAACAGAAGACAAAAAAATAAAATAAACGAGTAAATAACAGGTTGAGGATGTGGTAAAAATCAGGCAAGGGCTTTTCATTTTCTGAATTGCTTTTTAAAACTGTCAGTTGGGTGGTAGGGAAGTGGGTGGGCGGGTCAATCTGTGCTTTTGAAAACACTATTGGTTGGGTTTAGGGAAGGAGAAGGGTGGGTCAATCAATTGGTCAGTCAGACAGTCATTCAGTCAGATGACAGTCAGGCGCGAATGGCACTCGCAAGAGAAATCTGAGATCTGAAAAAGTGTACACAGCAGCTTCTGGTGAATTGGTGAAAACAAAAACTGCAAAAAAAAAAAAAATGTAACTCCTGAGAAGTATTTGGCTCTCTCCAGAAATGTATATACTGTAGCAGTATGTGTTCAGAATGAGCCTGGGTTGGACTTTGTATTGTGTGCTCAAAAAAGTTTATATAACCATTCTATGTATATTGTGAAACTCTTTATATAAAGACAAATCACAAATAACATATTTTAAAACCACAACTTTAAAAAAAGAGAGGAATGGAGTTAAATGAATATTTCACCCAAAAATGAAAATTCTGTATTATTTACTCACCCTTGACTTGTTCCAAATCAGTTAGATTTTTCCCCACTATGTCTATGTTTACAGGTTTCCAACATTCTTCAAAATATTTTATTTTGTGTTGAACGGAATTAAAAACATATTTGGAATAAGTCATGGTTGACTAAATGATGACAGAATTATTGGGTGAACTATCTCTATAAACAGTTTGTAGATTTGAGCCAAGTTAACATCCAGTACATTTTACTATACTTTTATATTCTTTCAGTTCATACATTTTTTTTCTTGTTAGGAGAATTAAAGCAAAGATTGTGCATTCATACTGTATGTGCTTTATAGCTAACCACTGTGACTCAATGGAACTCACATAATACACCAAAACAATGGAGGACAAAAATAGTGAAGAGATTATTTCGAGCAAAAACCTGACTAAGATGTAATTCAGTTGCTACATTTCCAGCAAACAGTGAGCTGGCTAGTTAGTCTCTCCAACAAAGCACTGCCATACTATTTAAGTGTAGTTAAGCAGCAAGTTAAGTCATTATTTCTGACCCTGACCTACAGTATACTACTGTAAGAAATGTTTAGTTTTTTTTTTGTTTAGTTTTTTTTCTCCTGTGGCAATCAACGAATGACCAAAAAAGGGTGTCATGACCTTAAGGTTAACTTCACACCTTTCTCCAAATTTCAGGAGGTAAAATATTGACTCAAGAATGACCAAATGACCAGAGAAGGGTCTTATGACCTTAGGGTTAACTTTCTCCAAATTTCAGAAGGTAGAACACTGACTCTAGATAATTAGACTCACTCGACAAACCTCAAATGTGTGCTTTGCAATGAGAAAAAAACATGCACCTAGCTGAGAGAGAAAGTGGGCCAGCAACTCACTCCTCTCCTACTAATAGGCCAACCTTTGGCCAGCACCCAAATTTTGACTATAAAGGTGAGGGTTTCTTAAAGTGCACATCGCCCGGAATTCTCGGACACACATGTTGGTTTTCCAATGTGACAACGGGTTCCCCAGTCTTTGAAGAGAAAAATGATGGCAAGTCTCTGAGGTTGTATATACTTATATCAAATTGATTGAGGTTTTAGTCTCTGTCTTTTATTCTTGTAATCTTTATGACTCGTCTTTATTTCGCACTATAAAGTTGCGGTCACACTAGAGTTTGTGTGTGCAAAATTCTGTTGTATGGCACTGCGAAAAGGGGCGGGATTAAAAAAAGTGATTAGACATTAAAAAAGCGAGCGATTGGTCCATGTATTAAATTTCTGTCCAAAGAGGTCATGTTTTGATCTTCGATTGGTCTCAGGCAATCATGTGATGCAAATTGCAGGCCAGAGTTCACCGAGCTTGAACTTTCCAACGCAGCGAACTGTGAAACTTGTCTCACAAGCTTGCGTTTCATGGCTGATGCATTCGAATGAGTATGAATGGAAGTCTATGGAGAGAAAAGTGCAGTGCGACCGCAGCTTAAGCCTTTTATGCAATTTTGCTGTATTTCGCTTAATGGTGTTCATGAGTATGATTAATTATTATTGACTATTATTGACTATAAATCGATTTCAGCTGTGTGTACCAGCAATAAACAGTTGTAGTGCTTGATTAGTATGGTGTATGAACCGTTATTGGTGCATCCTTGTCGATTAGCACCACACTTGTCTCACTTGCATAAACACGATCCATGCTAAAAACCTTTTTGGTATGCTGAAACATTTTACATACTAAAATTTGGGGTATACTAAAACAACTACCATCATGCACTTGGAGTACTAAGGTCTTACTGCTGAAGACAAATGTACATATTTGTGTCTGTTTTCACTGATACCATAGAATTTTAGTAAAAATGTGTGCCACAGATGGTGCTTACAGGGATAATTCACCCAAAAATCAAAACTCTATTACCATCTTGTCTATACAAATCTGTTGAACATTTTAGGAGTGTCAGAAATGTGCAAATGAGCTTCTGTTTACTATACGTCAGTTATTCAAATAAATAAAGGTTTACATTAAATACGCTCATTACAGAAGACAATCAAATCTAAGATTTGTATTTACCATGTTTGAAGCTTTACATTTTAGTTGAATAGGCTTCCAGTGATGGTCAGATCAGATTTAAGTTTTTAAGGATATGGAATGACTTTTAATCTTTTTTTTTTTCAAAGCTATGAAAGAGATTATGTGGTTATGAAAGAGATTATACTCTATATTTTATGTAATTCTAGGAACACTGACTATATATCTTTTTATACATTGCCAATGAAGTGGCACATGCATAATTATAGTATAACTTATGTTTAGAGACAGCAAATTGAAACATGGCAGAAATGAAAGTTTGCGAAAGCTGTCCTGAGAAAACTGTAAAACGTGTCCGACTGTGTGGAATTCCCAGCTTTCAAATCAGTTTAACACCATGAATTTTTGTCACTCGTCTTCACTGTGGGACTCCCTCCCTGAAGGTGTGAATTTGAATAAAACTACTAGAGTAAAGATATTATAGTGGTGTTGTATAAAACCAACAAACCATATTACAGAGACCTAGAGCTTCAGCAGGGCATGTTGAAGGGAATATTCTCAGATTTGATGTCTCTGAACTGTGCGTCTGTTGTCATCTTAGCAAAGGTAGACAAAACCTTTCAAAAAGTAGCAAACTTTGTAGAACATTTGTAGTAGATAGAGTAGCGTAGAGAGATCTCATCTGCTTCAGCCACTCGCAAAGCCTTGACGTTCTACAGCTGCCTTCTCCATTTCCAGCGAACCTCATATAGATATGGTGCTTTATCTTGTCAAAGCCCTTTAGAATTCACTCAGGTCTGATTTTATCATGAGGTTCAATATGACTGTGGGTTTGGAGGTTTGTTTATAATTTATAATGCTCTGTGTGCCCTGTTATATTTCCCCAGGGCTGTCTGTGGAGAGTAAAGCTTCTGCTTTTTCCCTTATCTCTCTTTGACTCCTTATTACACCTTTGAACTTTGTGTTTGACATTTTTTTTCCATTCTTACCATCTGTGTGAGGTGAAGGCACCTCTCTGGCTTCCAGTTGTCTCAAATAGTTACCACCTAAAAAATGTGACCACACCATGCTGGCTTTTGTTCATTCGCCTATTATATGACTTTCCACTTTCTGTTTTGTGAATGTTTAAATAGTAAACCTCTTCAGACTCGAATTATGTTTCTTGAAGTGTACTTCCTGAACATTATACCAGTGTAAAAAAAAAAAAAAAAACATACACGATTGCTGGTATAATCTGGAAATTTATTTTCATAATCACAAACATTAAGATTGTAAAATGTTTACTTTAATTTTGTATCTTATTTATAACAAACTTCTTGTCTCATGAAACTTGTCTCTTGTTTATAGAAAAATTATCTTCATCTTCCTCATTACTCCATAATGTCCTCATCAAAGATAAATCCATTAAAAGCTATCTGTATATTCTGCATATGAAATTGTTTCAGCAACGAAATTAGTACATCGATTGTCTTTTTTATATGAAAAAATTTCAATCAGCATTACTAGACATTTTTTTTAGTAACAGATTTTGAACCCATTGTACATAATGGACAGAAATATTTAAAATATCTAAAGCTTACAATGTTACAAAAAGTTTTAAACTTTAATAAGTACAATCCCTCTTTTTTACATACAGTCTATAAAATATTGGTAAACATATCAATAAATCTGAATAAAAACATTGTAAGTGTGGTTTATGTTTATGTCTGGAGTGAAGTGATGGTATGCTACTTTTCAGTGTGGTGAATTTTTTTTCATTACAACATGCTGAACCTTACTGCCATTTGATTGAACGACAATTGTCCACTCCCATGGACTGCAGGCTTTGAATTAAATGAAATGCTCAGGAACCACAAAAAATATGGGCTGACATGTGATGTCCATTGTAATGGACACAGGGTCCAAAGTGGTGAATGACCATATTAGCTGCTACAGGAAAGAAAATAAAAAAAATAAATAACCATTTAGAATATGAATATCCTTTTCTTATTTTTTTTATTATTAAGTAGAGTTCAAACACAGCTACTTTTCAGCTTCTCACATGGTTCTCTAGAGGGAAAAAAAACCCTGAATTTCTGTAAAGATCGAAGCTCATGTTTCCAAGACCGCAATCAGAAGTCAAAGCAAATCCTAATCAAATCCTTCCAAATGACCAAATGCCAAAACATAATAATTGTAGTTATGCATCTACAAGCCCCTTCCAGTATCATACAGCAACATGTTTTCTTTTCAATCTTCTAGTTGGCCAGCATACTTTCCATTTATTAAGATAAAAAAAATTCTGAATCATGTTACAGCTGAAGGAATAATGTTCATTTTACCAGTTATCACAAAATAAACCCAAAGACCTTTTAAGGCAAGTCATTTCACTCAGTGGCCATCTTTGATACTCCACTTTCAATCAAGCAACTCCTATTATTTGAAAGGATAAACAAATGAAGGAAAGCAACGACTTTAACAATAAACAAAAGCCTCTTTAATTTAGAAGGTGGGACTATTCAACCACATTTTGCAATGCCTTTTCTCCACTTCATACAGTAACTCTTTATACAGAATGCATACAGTAAATATTGTTGAAAATCTGAAGCCTTTGATACGTCCTCAGGCTGATACAAGAAAAATAATTTCATGTGACTTACTTTAATTTACTTTCTATTTGTCTGTCTGTCTATCTCATTTAACAATGCAAAGTTACTCATTTCAGTCATATAATTTACTTTGACAAGTTTCTAAAAAGAATGAAAAATCAACAATCAGCAGTTTTGTGAAACCAGATTTTCATAATGTTTGCTTGCTCTGGAATAAATATGGTGTGCAGCCTTCCAGTAACGTAAAGTAAAGATTACCAGACGTTGTCCTATACAACAAGCAAGAGAATAACACACTCCATCACTGCTATATATGATTAAGCAGACATATAATTTCGAGACCACCAAAGAAGGAAATGTTAATGCTATAGAATTTGTCCTTTCGTTTCTCAGGAGAATTATTAGAGCTCTCATTTACATGACATTATTATTTATGATGCTTCACCTCAAAGTGCTTTAGAATTCAGGTTCTCACATATATATGGATAGTTTAGAGCTCTGGAAATATTGGGTTTTTGGATTGCAGACTTTTCTGTTTTGATTTATGGCAACATAAGCAAATGAGATAAATAACTGCAAGTTCATGTTTGGATATCACATATATAAAATATATGTAAGATATGTAACAAAATATTGAAAAAAAAATGGCCATTTACATACAGTGGAGGTTCTAGCTTAAATGACATATGTAACATATGGACAATATATGGACAAAATTAGGATTGGGATTATTAAAAATATCAATATTTAATATAAATACAATTATTATTCTAAAAAAATAACAGAAAACAATCCTAAATGTAACTGGAAAAGAATTTAAATATATATTTTGCATGAATATTAATTATGACAATTCTATAAAATACAAAAAAAATGTTTTATTATCTGTTTATCTTCGACCCAACTTAAGGCCGGGAATTAATCTTATTAAGTCTTAGCTTCCTGACTAATCATCCTTTCTGCTTCATGGCCATGCTTAGTTAAAATAAGATCAACATCATTTTATATAAACTTCAGTTTTGTCAACTTGCAAAACTCGTGTCAAAAAAGTAACTTAAAAGGCTGTTACTCCGGTTACACAATGCATGAGCAGCTAGTATTTTATCGGTGTGCATAAACAACTGGGATTCACACCGGGAGCAGGAGCAGCGCATGTGAGGCGCGCAGGAATGGTTTTCTGCACACATGCATCAGTTTGCTTTCACCAGTTCACCAGTGTTGTTTCGGTTGCACATAGAGAATAACAAACTTTTTTTTGCACCGTCTCCCCATGCTGCCCCCAGCAAGATGCCGCCCTGAGCAATCGCCCATATTGCCCATGCATCCGCCACTGTTTACATATGTGACTCCCCCCTCTTATGGGGTACAAGACGTTTTCGTCAGTAGCCAAAAAAAGGTGTAACGTCAGTAGCCACTGTAAAGGTCAAACTTATTTATTTTTCTTTTATGCCAGAAATAATTATACTACTAAGTAAAGATAATGTCCTAAAGAGACATTTTGTCAATTTTACTGATATAAAATACATTTTTGATTAGGCATTAAGAACGTAATTTGCACAACTTTAAACTTTTTATTAATATTTAGATTTTGTGAACCCTCCGAGTCCAGATTTCCAAATAGTTATATCTCGGCTAATTATTGTCCATACTAACAAACCTTAAAACAATGAAAATGTTATTTATTCAACTTTCAGATAATGCACAAATGCCAATGTCCAATAAATACTCTTATGTCTAGTTTTGCAGTCTAAAGTCACTCATTGGATTTACAAATACACTGTAAAAAGTGATTAGTTACTTAAAGCAAGTAAATGAATTGCCTTAAAAGCAACAAATTGACTTTACAAAAATAATGTATGTAACTGTTAAGTTGACTTAATTTTATAATTATGCAAATTGTACTCACTTTTTTAAGGTCACCTAATTCCTTTTCACAGTGTCAGACTATTTAGGATATCTGTTTTCAAATAATTACTGTAATTATTACAATATTGCATATTTAGTGCTTCATTAAGTCTATAAAATCTACAAATATACCCTGCATTGAATTTAGAAGACACACTGGAGTCTGGAAAAGCAGATTTATTTTACTGTGTGTCATTTTGCTAGAGACAGAAAAGCTGGGGGGATGGGGGGCGAATATAATAAAGGTGTATTGGAAAAAAAGTGATTAGTTTACTTTTATTTTTTTTTTAAAGTGAGTAAAATTTGCACAATTATAAAAATTAAGTCAACTTAGCAGTTCCAAGTTACAATAGGTTTACTAATATTATTTTTGTAAAGTTAACTTGTTGCTTTTAAGGCAATTGGTTAACTCGCTTTAAGTAACTAATCACTTTTTACAGTGTATGTATATAGATGTTTAAATATATTCATTCATTTTCCTTAGGCTTGGTCTCTTTATTCTTCAGGGGTCGCCACAGCGGAATGAAACGCCATCCAGCATACAGTATGTTTTACACAGTGGATGCCGTTCCAGCTGCAACCCAGTACTGGGAAAACATCTCCTATAGCGCATGTCTTTGGACTGTGTGGGAAACAGGAGCACCTGGAAGAAACCCATGCGAACACGGAGATAACATGCAAACTCCACACAGAAATGTTAACTGACCCAGCCGGGACTCGAACCAGAGACCTTCTTGCTGTGAGGTGACAATGCTAACCACTGAGCCACTGTGTCACCCCAAGTTCAAATATATTTGTTCTGATTTTATATGTTCAGGAACACAGATCAGAATGACATTATTATGAGTAAATGATGACCGAATTTCAATTTATGGTGAACTATGCCTTTAAAAGCTCCTAATGGCTTTTGTGCTACTGATGTGACAGACGCTGAGCTGTTGAGCATCTGTCTGTTCTCATTTTCCCCGTCTTATCCTCTTTCCTCCATTTTCCTCATCTTCACACTTCCCCTTCCCTCCTCTGAGTGAAAAAAAGATCAATCTTAGAGGGGGAAACAAATCTTGCAGTCTTCTCATTTATCTCAGTGACACTGACCCAGAATGCTGCATGAAAGGTCACCGGGGTCAGGATAATGCATAAAACCTGTCTTGTGTCAGCTTAGAGGAGATGGCCTTCATTTTATCACTTTTTTCTTACTTTCTGCTGTTAGTTGTCCCAGAAACTGTTGGAGCCGTTGTGAGGAGAGACAAACCCAGCGGGACGAGTGATACGAGTGTGTTAAGATACACTGAAGGTCATGGATACACACAAGGAGCTCTGGAATAAAGTTATGGTTGTAAAACACACACACATGCACAGACACACACACCTCCAACTATTGAAATGTTTGAGAAACTTGCATGCAATGTCTCTAGTTCATTCATTCATTCATTTTATTTTCGGCTTAGTCCCTTTATTAATCAGGGGTCGCCACAGCAGAATGAACCACCAACTTATCCAGCATATGTTTTACACAGAAGATGCCCTTCCAGCTGCAACTCCTCACTGGGAAACACCCAAACACACTCATTTACATACATACACTACCTACAATTTAGCTTACCCAATTCACCTATTCACCTTATTCTCCGCGTACGAGCGTGCACAGCCATTTGAATCACTTTGGCTGGATACTTCCGGTCTCATTTACTTCCATTCATTTTAGAGGTTAAAAACAGCCCGTTATGCTCCATGATGTTGCAAACTGATGTTTTCTTTCTAAATTATTCTATTTTGTCTGTATAATCATGCAAACACTTGTTTGTAGAGCGAGTAGTTTGACCGTTTTCAGACATTTTTTATTCCTAGTCATTTCTCCCATAGGCTACAGAATCGGAAGTTCTAATACAATCGCAAAAACGAGCACACTTCCGCATTAAAGAATAAGGTCAATAGCGCATGTCTTTGGACTTGTGGGGGAAACTGGAGCACACGGAGGAAGCCAAAAACCCGGATTGCCAACTGACCCAGCCGAGGCTCGAAGCTAGGCATGGGACGATAACCGTTTTCAAGGTATACCGCGGTTTGGAAAAGTCAAGGTTTTCATACCGCCAAAATATTTTCTAATACCGTCCCTAAGGTATGTGTAAGATTTTTTTATTTACATTTTTTTAACAACAACATCTCCACCAGAAAATATATCCAAATATGCCATTTTAAATTGTAAATAAATCTGTGTTGAAGACAGCAGACGTCAATGATTCATTTTCATTATTTGGCCTGGCACGTTTACTGCTCCAAAATATTATAAATGTTTCTCAAAATAAAATATATTGTGTTCAAAGGGGAATTTTTTTCAGTTTTTTACACAGACATTTAAAAAGAATATATTTTAGAGCACTAATCACAATACCGTGATACCGTGAAACCGTGATATTTTTATCCAAGGTTATCATACCGTCAGAATCTTATACTGGCCCATGCCTACTCGAAGCAGTAATCTTCTTGCTGTGAGGCTTCAGCACTACCCACTGCACCACCGCGTCGCCAACGTTATTTCATATAGCTCAAAAAGTTAAGGTTTACTTTGGTACTCTATTTAGAGCCATAAATCAGCTTTAAATATTTTGTTTATGTGTTCAATATTGCAATACACAAACACAAATGTAGGAAAGGACTCAATCAGAAAACATTTTACATAAAACATTTAATTTAAGATGTAATTTTAAAGTAAAAAGACTGAAGTAGAAGTTTGCAGAACATGTTCTAATCATCTTTTTTAATCACTGTTTTTTTTTTTTACTTATGCTGGCATCTTGTTGTGTGAAAGCATTACAAATAATAATTTTCAATTTCAATTTGCCGATGCCATTGTATGAATTCTCCTTTCATAGTCAACCATGATTAATTTATTCCACAGCTGGATGCGTCTAATAATAGGGGCATTATCTAGATTCAGCAGGCGCTTTTCAACAGGTCACAGCTACTTCCATGAGGTGACGCACTACAATCAAAATAATTTGGCTTTTTTATGCGCTGCTTGTTTGCTTAAAGCCTTCTTCGCATTAGAGTAGGTGCACATTAAAAAATACTTATTTTTTTGTGTGTGTGTGTGTACAAACAGCGTCATACCGCCCCGTAGTGTTCGTTTTAAAAATGCAGCTATACATACTTCTGGCTACATAATTCGGGATCTCCAGAAATGTGCATGGGGCTAAGTTTTCAGAATAAGCCTATGTTGGCTTTAGGTGTAGTGGATAAAATATAAACCTTGTAAGGGATAAAATACTGGAACTTTGGGCGATGTTGTTGATTATTGCAATAATATTTACGATATAACATTTTCTAGAAAAATGTATTTTTAAATCATTATTTATTTAATGATATTACAATAAAAAAGTCAAATATATTTTTCAAATATAATTAATTTAAATTCAGAAAAAAAAACAGTGTCAAGGTACAAACATTCAGGGCTCTATTTTAACGAAGTCTAAAACGGATGACAAAAAGCACTAATGGCATTTATACTTAAGATGAAAAAAAAGAAAAAACATCTGTGCGCCGGCACAATGTCTAAAAGTGTTGTCTTTCTTCTCTTATTGAATTGTGGGAGTGTTTTGAGCATAACATGCATTAAACCAATCAGGGTCTTATCTTCCATTCCTTTTAAGATTCAGTTGTGTCAATCCACATTTGTTATTTACATGGTGCAAGTGGAAAAAATGAATGCTTCACTTGTGAGAAAAGAGGTAAAGACCATACGAAATGAGCCTCTTTCATTCAGTCTCTTATTTTGACCATGGATTAAGGAAACGATGGTGGACGCACTGTCGCACTCCACTGAAGACATCCATTTTATGACCTGTTTAATTTCATAATTTCCTTTGTTAAGTGCAAAGAATTGTTTCAAAACAATTTCTAAATGCAGTTCTAATGTCCAGCAAACTAATAAACTAACAAAAAAAAGTTATATCCAAACACACGTATTCCTATGCCCCATTTGGTGATGCATACGTCTACAAAACCCAACACCTATAGCGCATGTCTTTGGACTTGTGGTGAAAACCAGAGCACCTGGAGGACACCCACGCAAACACGGGGAGAAAATGCAAACTCCACACAAAAATGGCAACTGACCCAGCTAAGGCTCGAACCAGCGACCTTCTTGCTGTGGGGCAATCGTGCTACCCACTGCGCAAACCATGCTGCCCTAGTGTCAAGTTATATTAACTTAATATATTTAATAATGATAACAGTGTCGTTTACAGTGTAGCACCAGGTGTATGATAGGGCCCTTAGTCTTTAAAACACTATGAAGCTTTAGAACTATATTCTGACTCAGCAACTGATTGGTTGCTGTCATTCTTCTCTTTTACCCGCCAAAAGCATTTATTTTCAGCTACCAGTTGACTTTTGGGTCACTCCAGCCAACAGCAGAACAGCAACCACTGGTGAGGTGGTCGTAAAAATAGTAAGGCCCCATTTGATTGGTCAAATTTAAATAAGCAACCAATGAATATTTTTTTAATATATATATAATACGTTTAAAGAGACTAAGCTGAAAAGAAAACGAATGAATGATAATACATTTGCGATATGCATATTGCAACCCAGGCTTATTCTGAAAACGTAGTCCTGTGGACGTTTCTGGAGACATCGAAATGCGTCCCGAGAGGTATGTATTTTTGCAGTTTTTGTTTTTGCGAATCCGTGAGAGGCCGCTGTGTGCACTTTTTCATATTTCAAATTTCTTTCGCAAGTGCCGTTCGTGCCCGCTGTTCTCGCGTAAACCCACCGCTGTCAACTGACTGTCTGTCTGATTGTCGACTGAATGGCCAGCCGGTCAATCGACTGACTGACCCACCCTCCTCCTTCCATAAACCCAACCAATTTTATCGATTGACACGCCCAGCCACTTACTTCCCTAAACCCAACCAACGGTTTACAAAAGCCATTCAGAAAAGCCCATGTCTGATTTTTTCCATGTTTTCAGATTTTACTGCATTCTCACCCTGTTATTTACTTGTTCATTTTATTTTTTGGATTCTGTTTTTGTCTTACCTGCTTTCTGAAGCCGCTCTTCCCTGGACTCGAACCCTGTCATCATCGTGGTCATCTCCTCTCTGCGTCTCAAGTCCGCCGACGTAACACGATGAGCTAACGGGACAAACAGATCGCAGCCCTCCACACGGAGGTCAGCTGGTAAGCGCGAAAAGGAACGGTCATACCGCCCCATAGTGTTCGTTTAAAAAACGAAATGAAGCCATACGTAACTCTGGCTACATAATTTGCGGTCTCCAGAAACGTCCACGTTTTCAGAATTACCGTGTGTTGGCATATTGCATATACCATAATTGCGATAATGCTAATTTTGTAATATATTGTATAGCCCTACATCTAAGTATGAGGGTATGTGCCTGTGTATAGTAACTCAAGTTTATCACTAAGAACATTAAACATGGAATTATCCTTTAAATTGCCCTATGTCTACAGCAGAGCAGTGCAGAACAATTATTTCATAACTGAAAGAGAGTTGCAATTTAATATTATTTTTTGCTTACAGTAGTTTGATAATTGCTTTTGGAAAGTGGTAAATAATCAAAACAGTCTTGCCATTTATGAGTTTGATTGACAAATGGGGTATAGTCATATTTAATGGCTTCATATAGTGACAGTGTTAATAGCACAAGCCTGCACGCACACATGCACATCCACAGTGCCTCCCATGGGAATGAAGCTGCCATTGAGCGTGAAGACACAAGGGCAGCAGTGAGCTCTGAAGACAAGGACTCCACTGTCACACACAAACACTCCATCTATTACAGGTCACATATCAGCATCAATGACCATTCTGATAACTAATGAAACATGTCCTTCAAATGACCTCACACTACACACACTCCCGTACTTTTATCTGTCTCACTCCTGTGGTTTCTGATAATGAGTGTCATTTTTTTCTCTCTCTCTCTCTGTGGCATTTTGCTTTGCAGCATTCAGATCGTGTAGCACAGCTCCGCACTGGTGCCCGTGATGTCACTGAGCCAGAATAAATTGGTCTCATCTCAAAACTGGAAACGGTGTGCAAGAGTGTGAAAGAGAGAGAGAGAGAGAAAGATTAGTCAAGTGATTTGCTGGAAATTTAGAGACTCGCTTCTTAGCCTCAACCAAAGGCATTAAAGTCAGCATGAAATTGTGATGGTGTTTTCTTTTCTATTGTTACATGTATTAAAACCAAGCGATTTCATGAACAAAAAGAACTAAACAAGCAGGAAGGGATTTTGTCTATCAGGAATTGATTGGATTGCTGGATTAATGCCATTTTTGGGTAACACTTTATAATAACATACACACTGTGAATATTTTATTAAGCATTAGCAAATACTAACTACATTAATAGACATTAAGCAGTTTATAAATACAGATGGATCTGCTGTAATCTTGACTTATAAGCACATACTGTCTATATTAGCCATACTATATATATCGTTATCAGCCGATAGACACTATTTATTAATGTTATCGTTATCGATCTGATATCAAAATTAGGCCAATATCTTTAAGCCGATAGGTTATGTAATTGTACAGAACTGCCTACCTCGCGCATGTATGGGTCAAACTTGTTCAGACTTGTCCAGTGCACTATAATGTAGCTTTCCTCACATTGTTTATTCCTTCAACTGTCGTCCTTTTCCAGTAGGTAACCATATTTCTGATCAGTATAGACATGTTTGATAAAGTGTCATTAGGTTTAAATCGCCTTAGGAAAAATATTACATGTGTAAACATAATAGCAGCGATGCACATGCTAAGCAACTCATTGAGCTGTTTGTAATCTAATATGATTTTTTTTTTATTATCAACGCATTGCTTGCTATGTGTTGTTGGTGTAAGATTGTATTTAGTTTGATCAGCATATTTATAATAATTATAACAAGCGCACGTGATGGCTATTTCCACACACACACACATAGAGAGTGGACAGAGCCTTCACAGCACCCCAAACAGCAGCAGGGGAGACGTGTGCCAGTCACTGAATCTAGCATAGAGTTTCTCCGTCCGCCACATTCTGGCTTTATATAATGCACTGTGTTTGTCATAAAGTCATCTGTGCTCAATGCTCAGGTGTTGTATCAAAATCTGACTTTCGAGGACAAATCTGACTCTGCTTCGCGTGCACGTGTGTGACGCATCACACTGCGCCTGCAGTTAAAATTTCAAACTCACAGCGATTTATCATAAACCTTTTATTGATCATATTTTCCCACAATTAACAGCAAGAATAAACATAGAAGCACTGTCTGGTTGACAAGCAGCATCTACATGTATTCAAAATAATCTAAAATGCCAAATGAGACAAATTTATGCATTACATATTTGTACATATGTATTAAGGATGTGACGAGATCTCAGGCTACAAGATTTACGAGACTAAATCACGATGAGATTTCTCGTCGAGATGAAAACTTGTCTCGTGTGTTGTGATGTTATAATGGAGCGTAAGGGTGAATTTAGCACTGAAGATTGGAAGCAGGATTGGATTAGAACCGTGCGCACATCAAGTGCTTTGCACACACCTGACAGGCTGGCCTTGGAGTTGTGCGTTACTCGTTTGGGGTGGGTGAGTGTGACGTAACTGATTTTTTTCTTCATCGGAGTTCAGTGGTTGCTGCGTCCAAAAGCAGAGGCTGCTACAACTGCATCCACACGCATTAACCACAGTTCATAACATACAATGGAATAGCACTTAGATATGCTTAAAGCCATAATGGTCGTAAACACTAATCTAATTAAGACATGTGGAGTATTCCTACTTCAGTCGCATTATTGAAGTGCAGTGCAGACATGTAAACAATGTAATCAAACTATTACCATTGTGTAGGACTTTTAGCTGCATTTTGTAACAAGATAAGCCAAACACACACAGTTGTTAGACACTTCTCTGCACCCATCCAGTCAGTAAAGACACACACACACACACACACACACACACACACACACACACACACACACA
>CAIGQZ010001455.1:795357-810811 GCA_903798205.1 Danio tinwini | reverse complement strand
ACACACACACACACACACACACACACACACACACACACACACACACAGTGATCTCCTGGAGACACATACACCCATCGTCATCATTATTATCATCACCGAACACACATTTATGCTGTCTGGAAAAAAACTGAAGCTGTTGCTGAATGAAAGTGAAACTGTTGAAAAATTAAAAACCAAAAATGAGATGATTACATTTTTTTTTTAAGGTCAATTTGTAAAAAGGAGTTTGATTCTCATGTGAAGTTGTACATGAAAGAAGCCAGTCAGTAGAGTTTATAGCTAAATATGTTGCAGTGTTTGCATGTCCTCTATGGCACAATTCATTCAAATAAATGTAAAATAACATTCATTACAAGTTGATTTAAAAAGCACCTGAATTGTTTTACATTTTGTAATGTTTCTTGAGTTGAATAAAAATCTATTTTCCATTCATATATTAGAAAATATTTTGCAGTGTCCTTTACTGCATAGAATTCATTTAAATAGAAGTAAAATAGCATTTATTACAAGTTTATTTTTAAAAAGCACCTAAATAGTTTTGCATTTTGTGATTTTTTTTCAGTTGAATAAAATATTTTTCGTTTATGTATTTCATCATTGAAGATTTCTTAAAAATACTGTAAAAATCTCATCTTATTCTTGTGTTCCCAATCTTGCATCCCTATGTTTATTTATTGCATTTTTAGACTGTGTAAACTATATATTTTTTCATTAATAATTTAAGTATGCATCATTTATAAACCAGTTATTTAACAATAGTTAACAATAGTTAGAGTTTTTTTTAAGATCATTCAGAAATGTTTAGTAAATGATTAATAAACTATTTATTTGAACATTTACACATTTTGAAAAAAAATTCAGGCTTATAATAGTTACTCTGTATAGTAAAAAATGCTTTACTAACACACATTCGTACAGTTTTGTGGGCTCATCTAAATTGAAGACTATGTTTTGTAAATTCCTTATAAATGATAATTAAAGGCTCAGTTGTATTCTAAACAAAAACGTAAATGGCAGTGATTCAGAACAAAAATATGTATTTTTTTATATATAGTAATGATACAAAATAAAACAGTACAACTGTATCAAATGAAAAATAAGTCTTTGCAATCTTATCTAAGTTTAAAAAATATTTAAATAAAACTTGCAATCTGCACTCTGAAATAGAAGTATAAAGACTGTGATGGGGTAGTTTGCCCAAGAGGTTCAAAGAGAACATTTATTAATAGGGACTTTTTAGATATAAATACATACAATTTTAAGGTACCAGATTTAGTACAATTTGTATATGTTAATAGACATGCACAATATTTGACATTTTTTTTGTTTGTTTTTTACGAATAAAAATGTATGCAGTCATTCACATGTTTTGACAGCAAATATGGTGATTTGATACGTGGCAAAAGTTGCAGACACCTTTTACCAACATCAAAATGCTTTTTTTTTTTATCTGCTCTAAATGTAAAACTAAATAAATTGCTAAATACTCTTCGACACATGAAAGTGTAAAGCCTATAGCCAACAACAAATGTGTAAAGTTATTTTGTATAAATTTCATGTAATTTTGCACACATGGATAATGTTTGAGTAAACCAGTTGCAACAAACCATTTGAGTTAAAGAAAAACAAATCTGCATGAGTACTGTGAACTTAATTGAGTTGAAGTAATGAGGTATTCAATTAACTCATGACCTTCATCACTGAGTTCAAAACTCTTTTCAAATGAGTAGAAATAACTTTGTCAATTGTCAGTTAACTACACTCATTTCATTTGATAAAGTTGACAGTTGGGTTTTACAGTATAATAATTTAACAATAATTTCCCAGAGATGAGTTGCGGCTGGAAGGGCATCCACTGAGTAAAATCGTGCTGGATAAGTTGGCGGTTCATTCCGCTGTGGCGACCCCAGATTAATAACAGGACTAAGCCGACAAGAAAATGAATGAATGAATTTAGCAATAAGACAAATCATTTCAATGTTATTAAGTGATCTTTAAACTGTACAGTACATATTTGTTAAACTAATTGTATAAAAACAACAGCTTTAATAATAGTAGCTGGTTATTTATCCAGTGTGAATTAGGGCTTTTATTGGTTAAATTACTTTTATAGCTAAGGTAGTTTATTACTATACATTGACCTGTTAAACTTGATCATTTAAAACTAAATTGAAACACTGTAGGTTGATAGCTTCAGCAAAAGCACAGTCAATTAGAAACCTCAGAAATCACAGCAGGTTTTAAAAGTTTTTCAGTTACCATTAAACATCTATGCCACATGTAGTAAATGAATGGAGTTTTTACTTGTGGAACCTGACTGTTGCATTCTATAAAAGTCTCTTTATAAATCCTACCCTCACAACTTGCCTTCTATAAAAGTCTCTTTATAAATCCTACCCTCACAACTTGCCTTTAGATTTTTAACCACACTGCAATGATTTCTGTCCACTTTCAGCAGCATACAAAGCTCTTATTGTGTGCTAAACGGCTCCAAAATCTCCTTCAGTTAAAAATCTGCCGACAGAATCGCAGAACTCAAACGGCAGACAAAAATGACACCCCAAAGCAGTTTGTAACAAGTCATCAAACAATAGAAAAGCTCTTCGCACTTCTTTTCACATACACATTCATCATGTCTCTCGCACACTGAGCCGCACACGACTGCTACTTTTTACACCAAAAGCTACAATCTGTGTAAAATATCGACTTCAAATAAAAAATGGGTGTATGGAAGAAGGCATCTGTTCTGACAGACGTGAGACTGGCTCATCAGCCTCGGGGATCCAGACATATTCTTTGATGCTGTTGGTTTATTCTAAGATCTCAGTGTGTTCTTGCTAGTACGTTGGAAGATGTTGGGTTTTTGCTGTGATCTGAGAGCAGTTGGGATATAGAGGTTTCAAAAGTTATTGTTCTCCGGTTCGTCGTCAACCACTGGGATTCTTCAACTGATGTGCCCTCAACTCAGAAACCCACAGTTCAAAGAGAATGTGAGCTTCCTGCTGGTAATTATGACACTTTGGTTCTGTTCAGATCCACTCATCTTGTGAATTTAATCATGGTTTTGAAAGTCAAAGGGATTAAAGCTTATCCTGGTCAAGAATCCGACACAGACAGGTATAGGCTGACATATTGTAGAGCAAAGCAATACACCACAGTCAATGTGATGTAACTTTTAGAATTTGGTAAACTAATGATATGATTTAAACATTAATTGTAGATCTAAATAAATAAATAAATAAATAAATAAATAAATAAATAAATAAATAAATAAATAAATAAAACACCACAGTAATCTACATTACACCTCAAGAAACAGTGTAAATAAATGAAATATTTTATAACTTTCATCAGGATAACAGCATTTACATACTGGGTATGGGTAAACATATTTTTTGGCATGAAGATGCCTGCTTTACTTTCTCAAACAAAACTTTGAAAACCTTTCAAATATTTGATGCTTCTAACTTGGCAAACATTTGCAAATCCAGTGACTCAGTGGCGTAGGTTTCATTTGAACATAACTTCATGTTTATGACTCAGAGATTTCATTTTAAGCCATTAGAGGTATCAAATGTTGCAGGCATTAGGGATAGCTCACCCAAAAATGGAAAGACTGCCATCATTTACTCACCGTTTGCTTGATCTGTATCAGTTTGAGTTTCTTTATTTTGTTGAGCATAAAAAAAGGATATATTGAAAAATGTTGGAAATCTGTAACCATTTTGAAAATTTCTATGCAAGTCAATGGTTTTCAGAGTGTTCTCTTTTCATTTCATCAGAACAAAAATTGCTCAAATTGATATGAAACAAGTCAAGGGTGAGTAAATAATGAAAGCATTTTTAATTTTTCATTTTAGGTGAACAATCCCTTTAAGTGTCATATTTTTGTTTTTGCCAAAATGGAATGGCAAATCAAATTTGGAACAGGTTTGTAAAAAATCTTCCAGTGAGTGTGTGTTTGTTTTCCAGCGCGCTGAAAATAATTACAGAAACAATTTAACTTGATTAATTAACTAATTACAAGAACAATTACGTAGACGAGAACAAATAAAAGTTGGATTGGAGCACACCTAGAAGACTGAACAGAACAAACTGCCATTGCTTTTCCCTCTAAACTGTACTTAGGCCCAATCCCAATTCTACCCTTTAGCCCTTCCCCTTACGTCTACCCCTCATTTTGCTCGTTTGCATGAAGGGGTAAGGGTGTCCCAATACTCTTTAGCTTAAAGGCGTAGGGCTAAGGGCAAGGGATAGATAGCGCTTAAAATAGAGATTTTTCAGGACCACATTAGAAACCAAGGGGTAAGAAAATTTTCCAGAATACAACAGCCACAAGGGCAGCATGGCTGCACACAGAAGTAAGGAGATGCACAAATTTATATTTTCTGTCATTATTGCAAATTTTTAAGAACAAACAAGCACATGTTTTAATACATTCATAATGCAGTTCATGTTTTATCGTCATGCTAAAAAAAAAAAGCTAAAATAAAAAGCGTTCAATTTCTCTATCTATAATCTATAATAATAACTCCTGTATAGTAGTTCCACAACATTCTGTGACTTTATGACACTCGAAAATCCTGTCAGAAAAGTCTAGTGGCTGGGAATGACCTCTTTACAGTGTCTGGTATAACGTGATCTTGTGTTAACATAGATAATTATGGCCACGGTGTAAATGTGCAGTACAATTACGAGCTTATTGCGACATTATATCGTTATCATAACATGCTATTATTGCCTTCAGTGATTTTCTGAAGATAAATACCAAAAAAATAACGCAACTGGAATAACTACAGCAGTCGTGACCGTCGATCTCATATGAAGCAAGAGATCGCAATGACATATGATGATGTGTGCAGGTGTTGTAATAGGGTTCCATTTCTAAGAGGTAAATTTAGAAGACCTTCACCTTCACATTCTGTTTCAAGGTCCAAGGGGAAGGGGTAGGGGTACAAAAATAAAATAAAGATTGGGCCTTAGTTTAAATCCCAGAGAGCGCAAATGAAGGATTCACCTCAAATTATTCCAGAAGTCTCACAGTTTCTGCACTGATCCGAGGCCAACTTTTCCTTCCTCTCTGTAACTTGTCACTAATCCTTGAGTTTGACTGCATGAACCCAGACACAATGCAGCCTGTGATATTATCTCTTCTCACTTCCCGTCTCTCTCTCTCTCTCTCTCTCTCTCTCTCTCTCTCTCTCTCTCTCTTGCTGTCGCTCTCTAATCCTTCTCCAACTGAATATTAATTAAACATGCAGGACTCTAGAGCTTTACTTGACATCCTTTGGTTTACAGACAAAAAGACGAGCATATTGGTGTCAGAGCGGGTTAAGAAGCTTGATTCTTTCCACCTGTCTCTCTCTTTCTCTCGGTCTGCCTGTTGAATAGAAGTGAGACAGCGAGTGTACGCAAGCAAAAAAAAAGAAAAGAGAAAAATCTATCGCTCTTTATGCTAACCCTAATCTGTGCCCCCAATTAATCAGCGACAGACCACGACTTCCATTGTCCCGGGATCCAGTGCTGACAATAGAGATTTGCCTAGTGTGATTAGGACACCATGTGGATCTGTCTACGCATCCAAATCTCCCTTCCAAAAGACTGGCAGCCTTAATTAAGAAGTGACTTTGTCTTTTTTTTTCTTGCAATGCATGAATAAGGGAGTATATGGACAACGGAGTGAAAGCGAGAGATCCAGAGAATGCAGATTTGGATTCCAAAACATAACCCACTTTCCGCCTCTGCATGTAATAATGGGTTGTCTGGGGAATGAAAACAATAAAAGAGTGCGTGATGTGGGAGTGTACGGAGATGGGTTATTTGAGATGGGAACGCTAAAGATGTATCCGGAACAAAAAAGCTGAATGTTGAAGTCCATTCTAGTTTCGGCCCACTGCCGTCACATCTTGACGGTAGCAAGCAAACCTGCCAAGCCCTTAAAGAAGATGCTATTACCGAACGAAACCTTTGTTTTCCCACTTGTTGACGCCCATCCATAGTGTAAAAATAGTTGGCAAAAGCATCAGAAGTAGGAGGATTTCTCCAAATACTCTGCTTTACCGCACCTTTCTCTTACCCAATGCATCTTCCTCCTACTCTTGTGCTCTGTAACCTGGGATTGCATCATTACAACACGCCACTCCAAACTGTGCAAGTTTACGAAGAGACAGAGTGCTTCAACTCAGATCACCCAACGCTCCACAAACGTCCCTCAAACATTTGCACTTCATCAGCAGTTAAGAAGCAACTTCAGCCTTATGTGAAATCAATTCAGCCTCCCCTTTAAATAAGACGGTCCCTTTGGATTCACCTCGGCTGCCAACATCACTTACAGAAGGTTGGCAAAAGTAACAGTAAGTGTTTTAGAAAAGGTCAATTATTTCTCTACTGTAGCCAAATGAAACTGCAAAGACATACAGTAACTCAAACGTTGTGTGTCCTGTTGAGAGATGTGCTATTGCTTTATCAATTTCATCAACACCATAGCATCATGGTGGTACTAACTGCCAAAAAAAATGTGATGTAGAATTTTGTCTGTGCCTTCAAATACATTTACTTACTTACCTTCGTTTTGTTATGGAAGCCAGAGACATTTTCTATTTGGTGGTCAACATACCACTGAACTCTTACTTCTTTTATCTGCTACTTTAATTCTGGTAACAATCATTTATTTGAGATACATGTTTTAGCTTTACATTAGATGAGACCATATAATAAATAACTATACCTGTATACTGTAAAGGGGGTTGTCACAATACTGGAATTTGATACCAATCTAATTTCCTGCAAACATTTATGTGAAGCAAGTTCTTAAACAGCGCTGGTTTGCCATTGTGTCCACATGCTCAACAGAAATGACTGTGATTGGCCGTGAAGGTCATCGGTTCACTGAACTCACCGCTGTTTAATGAGTGTAACCACAGATACAGAGACACTATAATGTTTCAAAGTCATTTTGATCAGCTGGTTTGTTCATTTCTGGTAAATAAAGGGACTAAGCCATAGAAAAATAAATGAATGAAATGTATAGTGTATAAGGGTAAATGCCAAGGTGCTAATATGTGAATAAATAAAGCAAAATGATCTTTGATCTTTAGATACAGTTGTTGCAAATGTAATTGTTTAGCTCACTGATTTTCTCATTCATATCAGGGTGTACCTTTACCTTCACGGATGCTTAAATTGTGTGCATGGGAATTACTACATTACAGCAGAGCAGTGGTATAGTAACCAATTACAAAAATTATTGAAATTACTGTAATTGAGTAGTTTTTCTCAGGAATTGTAATTTACTGAGTAGTTTAAAAAATGTGTACTTTTACTTTTCCTTGAGTAGATTTTTAGTGCAGTATCTGTATATTTACTCCACTACTTTCTTTCATCCTGCAGTAACTACTTTATTTTTCTTGTCTATGGGGATTAGACAAATCAGTCCTGAGATTCCTGTCCAATCAAATCACACATAACGTAGAAGGTAAATCGCATCCTAATGAACTACCTCAAGACGTGTGCACTTTATAATTGCAGCAAACTGATTGGAAGTATTAAAGGTGTCCATGAAGATGTTCAAAATCTTTACGCGCATTGACCCAGAGACTGTTTAGATGCATGTCACTGATGAGAAGATGACGGATGTTTACTGTATGATGACCGAAATGGCCTTAAACACCCAGCAGGCACAGGACGTCAACATGATGTCTGATTGACGTTTAACCCTAACGTCATGGGGACTTTTGTTTGGAAACATTTTTGTTTGGCATTTTGTTTGGAAATGAAAATCGGGTTGACGTCAGAACTCAACGTCAGGCCGACATCAGTATCCATTGTCCAACCTAAAACCAACCATCAACGTCTAATGATGTTACAGCTTGACATTGTGTAAACGTTACTTTAGACGTTGGATTTTGGTTGCCGTACCCAACGAATAAATTTCAGTATTTGATGTCATATCAAACATACATGTTTGCTTTTAACTTTACGCCGCATGGCATTTTGGTCATTAAATGTAATTAAATTTAAATGTATCTTTACTTTTTTTTTTTCCATGAAACCATCATGATTACAAAAAATAATTTTCTATGTATCTGGCTTATGTTCTGAAATAGATTTTTTCCTCTAAATCTTTTTTTTTTTTTTTTGCATGTAATCAAGCTTTATCACGACTACCAACATTTAAAGTTAGCCTTGACACAAATTCCTTTTTAGTTATCTCTGCAATGAGTGTATTTAAATGTAATAAACACTTCATTTTGAACACTAATTATGCACTGGTACAGTACATTAAACAACACTTTTGATGCTGACATAATGGCGAATTGACTGATTGAGGTCGTCTCTGACATCGTTATTGTCCTAGTTTCAATCATAATGTCTCCAGTCATAACAACATCTGTGACGCACTGACTATATCCTTAACAAAAGCAACAGACATGTACAGGGGGGTGTGAGGTCACATGGTCATGAAGGGAGTGCTTGGGTCTGTGTTTTTATCAAAGTCTCTAAAATTTCTTAGAATCTATGTGTAAAACATAAATCATACTGTATATAGGGTTCAGATTCAGCCTGGATTTTAGATGACGGCCTACTGTACTACTTTTAGAAAATGCATGATGGGTTATATTTTGTAGAAGAATATATGATTGTGTTGCCCTGCAAAGAAATCTGTCACATCTTCAGTCCCTTGTGTGTTCGTTAAATATTCATATGCTTGTCCACTATATATTTTGGTTAAATTTAAAGGGATAGTTAACCCAAAATAAAATGTACTCACTACTTGCCCTTAAGTTGTTTCAAATCTTTATGAGTTTCTTTATCCTGTTGAACACTAAATAAGTTATTTAAAAGAAAGATGAAACCATCTGTAACCACTGAGGTACACAGTAGGAAAACCAAATACTTTGCAAGTCAACTGTTACAGGTTTAGAGCTTTCATCAAAATATTGTATTTTGTGTTCAGCAAAACTCAAACTGGTTGGGACCAGTAAATGGTGTGTAAATTATGACAGAATTTTCAGTTTTGGGTGAACTATCCCTTTAATGATGGATTTAGGTGCCAATTAGAGTGTATTGCTTTCATCTCTGTTTAACAACATGTTGAAATCAATCAGTTTGGGCCTGGTCTTCACACAACCTTCAACAGACCTCTCTACAGTGCATGATTGCGCCCACTTCACTGTCCGCTAGAGGAGTAGCCAGTGGGAAAAAGAAACAGCTGTTTTCCCAGGTGTTACAGTATGCTGACATACTGACAAAGTCACCTTCGCCTCTGACTTTATGCCAAGGTGCTGATATGTGAATAAATAACGCCAACACTTTTCATGATGTGTGTATATACATAAAAAGGATTCAACTAGATGTGAAATTAAATAAAATTAAACGAAAGGGCAAAGCAGTTTGTTGTTTAAGCTCACACATCTGATTTATATACGCAATGAAACGCTGCTCCAAAATTGTAAAAATAATGCATATATGCATCAATAAAGGTGTTTTGTTTTTATTTATTACAATTTGTCTTGAATATGGTTTGTTTGTATGTTCATTGATTGATTGAGACCAAGAATAAAATGCACTCCAGAATCTGACAGATTGATTAACTGTAGGCTATAGAACAGTCATCCGAAATGTTGTCATACAGTGTTATGCCTGGATTTCATAAAAAGCCTTGCATATTTGTTTGGTCAGAACACAAACAAATGGCAAGTAATGAAGTATTAAGCATTGCTCCCAAAGCATCAGTAGCTCTGCTCACACTCCACCTATTTGCTTTTTTTTTGGTTACCCTCGGTTAACACAATGATGCGTCAACAAAATGGTGATGATGTTACTTGTAGCTTCATTTGCGATCTTTAGAAACCTATGGGTGACGTCACGGAAACTACATCTATATTTTTTTGTCTATGGCTTTACCCCAATTTTTATTTTTTATTTGTTTATATACATAATGTCTGTTTCCTTATGTGAGAATGAGCATATTATTTCACTTTAAGTAAAACTAAAATGCTAAATGATGATGGAATATTACCTCACCCAAAGTTTGACATTTTATTTTCACAAAAGTAGTTTGAAACATTAGACATTTTACATGCACGTAACATGTTTTCTAAGCATATAAAACGCTTTTCTAGATTCCATTAAATACAGCTTAATGCTATACCATTTAAACTGTTATTCACTGCTTCTCTTCTAACCTCATTTAACATATTTGTGCAACCTTGTGCATATTTAAATTTGTGTTTATATGCATTTTGCCATGTTGTATCGCACATTTATTTGGTAAATGTGTTTGACATGACACTGAGTAAATAATGGTAGACTTTACATTTTTGGATGAACTGACTTACAATCCTCTATGTTTGTTAGACAATTGTTTGGACAGCTGTGAGGTAAAGTGGTGCTTGCCAAACAATGAACCATCAGCATTTCTGAAGGACATGAGAAGGTTGGTTATCAAGTTTTTTTTCAAATATGTGTGTGTGTGTGTGTGTGTTTTTTAGGAGTAAGTGTAGGGGCACTGAGGGCAACAGTGTCTTCAGCAGTTTAGGAGTTTCAAAACTCTCTCACTCTCATACTTTCCATGTTGCCACGGTAGCAGCTGGAGTTCAGCCAATTTGCTGGCGAGATGAGAGTGAGATTATGTTTGTGTGTGCGTGTGTGTTCAAGAGTTTCAATTCAGCATGTCTGTCACAACCGCAGCAAATCTGAAGTACTGTATACATTTTACATGCTTGCCCACACAAAACTCACCACCACGATGCTACAGTGGGATATTGCTTTGCAGTTGATAAGGTGCTCTGATTGATTTTGAGGTTATTTACAAGAAATACATTTTTCAATAAAAAAATGTAAATGTTAATCATTTCTACCGTATCAATTATACAGCACATTCAATAGCTGTGCCTGCTATAAATTTAAAATATGTATTCTAATTCTTAAATAAGTAAAATAGGAAAATATTGTGTGTTCTGTTCTGTCGGTGAAGAGCCTTTTTGCTTGACAATGCAATACTGATCACGATACACAATTTACGATGTAGTATACAGTACTTCTGTTGGCTCATATCCTCTAGAGTGATATAATTTCAGTACAGTACAGTGCAGTATGCAATTATTTCTTTGCACTGTCAAAAGTTGTGAAAGATACAACCCAGGCTCATTCTGAAAATGCAACTCTATATACATTTCTGGAGATATTCCAAATACATCCCAAGAGTTACGTTTTATCATTGCAGTTTTTTTTTTTCACGAATCCACCAGAGGTCGCTGTGTATGCTTTTTGAGATCTCAGATTTCTTTCACGAGTGCCATTCGCACCTGTTGTTCTTGCGTAAACCCATCAGAGGCCGCTGTCGACTGACTGTTTGACTGACTGAATAACTGACTGACTGACCGATCGACTGACCCACCCTCCTCCTTCCCTAAACCCAACCAATTGTATTGATTGAGCCACCCACCCACTTCTTTAAACCCAAAAAACTATTTTCAAAAGCAATCCAGAAAAAGAAAAGCCCTCACCTGATTTTTACCATGTTTTCAGATTTTACCACATTTTCACCCTTGTTTATTTTATTTTTTGGCTTGTTGTTTTTGTCCTACCTGCTGTCTGGAACCGTTCTTCACTGGACTCGAACCCCATCGTCGTGGTCAACTCTTCTCTGCATCTAAAGTCTGCTGACATACATAGCAAACTAACAGGACAAACAGTGGGAAAGCCATCCATATGGAGATAAGCAACGGCGTCATACCGCCCTGTATTGTTTATTTTAAAAATGAAATACAGCCATACATACTTCTAATTTGTGATCTCCAGAAACGTATATAGGGCTACATTTTCAGAATAAGCATATCATAATAGGGTAGCATACTATATCACTTTTTTACCTTGCACAATAGTATGCACAATAGTTAATGCAGAATGCTGATTGGGTAACGTGATATTATCTCTTGTGCATCCTACACTGTAAAAAGTGCAGGGTTCCACACAATTCATTCATGTTGTCCCAACACAAATCGATTAAGTTAACACTTTAAAAAAAATCTATGTGGATTGAACATAAAAAATGTAGTTGTCCCAATAAAATATCAAGAATTGTGTTGTTTCAGCTCATTTTAAATAAGTAGTTTGAACAAATAAAAAAATATTTTTTGAGTGCACAAGGGAAATGACAACACTGCCAATGACATTTTTAATACTCAGCCAAGATATGACACCATAATAATACAATGACAGTGTGAACCAATGAACCATGCTTAAACCCAACCTGAGCTCAAACAAAGCTTCTTGTCTTCTTGTGACAAACTGCCAAGAAACAAGTCCATGATATATACGGCATGTTCTCCATTGTTTATCCTTTCACATGTCTCATTTAAGAATGTGTGAAAAGTCTACATTTGAAATAGTGAACTTGAAGATGCAATGTGCATGTATCCAATAGATTTTCTTCACATCTGAATTACACCGATTGATACTATCCACCACACACCATGCCTATCAAGAGACATCAATTGCTTTCTGGCATACACCATGCCTACCAAGTAACGCCATGATCACACAAGAGTTTGGATGGTGCTATGAAAATGGGAAGGATAAAAGAAGAAGATGTAGCACCTATATTATACTGATACTACTGTACTGTATATGCTGCTATATTTAACCATACTACTGAACAGAAATGAGCAATATGTGTCTTATAGGGTATTCTCAGTGGTAAACAAGACATTGTATCTGTTAGTTAAAGTATATTAAGTATTTCAAACATGCCAGTTCATAGCTATTAAGATGTTGGGCAATACAGAAGAAACGTGCTTGGTCATATTATGTCATTGCTATGGGGTTTTAAGGTATTTTAAAGGTTGCTATGTGGTAGTTAGAGTGTTCTGGGCATACCTGCCAACACTCCTGTTTTTCCCGGGAGTCTCCCGTATTTCAGACCTGTTTTGTTTTTTTCTCCCTGAAAACTCCCGTAATTTGGTGCAGTCTGTAACACAACTTTGGTACAGTATCCGATCGCGCAGCGGCCACCTGCATAATACAGTTACTAACACCACAGAATAGTTACTCTCCCAAATATTTTAGAGACAAATGTTAGCAGGTATGGTTCTGGGTGTTTTACATGGATTGTTATGCAGTTGCTAAAGTATAGGTGTTTTGACTTTATCATTAGTAGTTTTTATTATTATTATTATTATTATTTATTTATTGGGGGGGTATAGGGGTTGTTGGTGGTTGCAAGTAGCTGTTGCAAGGTAATTCAAGTGATGTTCTGGTGGTTTCTGGGGCAGTGATGCAGTGTGTAGTTGCTACAGTGTTTTTGCACGTTGCTGCAGTTTGTGGTTTCTAGGAAGTTGTAGGTGGTTGCTTTTAAAAGCACAATTATACTGTTGATATGTACCTGTTACGGTGCTCTGGATAGTTGCCAGGTCATGTAATGGAATTGCTATGATTGTTGTGTGTGATTTGAGCATGTTACTTTGTTGTGTGTAGTGTTGGTTGAGGTATCATTATGAGGATAAAGCTGTCTGGTTGCTAGGGTGTTCTGTGTAGTTTCCAGGACCTTTGTAAAGATGTTTTGGATGTTCTTGCATGTCACTGTATGCACCGGGTGTTCTGAGTGGTTGCAAGGACATGTAATGCAGCTGCTAAGAGTTCTGTTTACTTTGTAGAAGGTTGCTAATTGGCTCAAGTCCAGTAGCCTCTGTCAAGCTAATTTAATAGGATTTTTTTCATTGCCAATATAGTGTAAGCCTGATTAAGGGAGAAAAAAAACTCTGGTTAAATATCTGTATGATTTGTGGTATCATTCATTCCCATATCAAAATCAATGCAGGATGATTTTTGTAAATGAATCTTGTGATTTTAACAAAATTGTTTCACTGTTTTTACAGTTTAGTGTTAATCAGCCAGTAGTGTTAATTAATGTACAGTCAACCTTTTATTCCGTAATATCCACCAGCTGATGAATCGATTAAAAACATCTATATGCTAAAATAAAATTAAATTGTAGATATTAAAGGCTCCTTTTTTGAATATAAAGTATGCTGCCTTGATGATGCTGTGAGGAAGGAATGCAGATTGAGGATAGGTGGGCATCTAAACACTATGTGACAGGATCTAACAGGGTGGGTAAACCCCACTGGCAGAACACCATCTGTCCCGTAATGGCTTCTGGGAGCAACAAAAGCAACAACGCAGTGACAGCACCTGGAGGTGAGAACTGATGCTATCCCATGATGCCTTGCAGGTGAGTGTAGCGCAAAGATGCAGTGGTGTGAGATCTCTAAGTGCTGTCTATTCTCATACAGAAATGAAAGGTGACATGCCACCTGCGTGTGTGAAGATGATTAGTGTAGATCCTGCACGATTGTAAAAATAAATAAATAAAAAATTTTACGTGAAGCAACACGTCATGACTAGACAAGATTTCAACATGCAAACACAGTCACTGTCACAGCTTGCTAAATTAGCCCAATTTTCTAAGAGGAATACTGATGGAAAAATGAAATGAGAATTATGACCAAAAAGACAGCACCTCACAAAAAACGGATGAGGCTTTTATACTTGACGCATTCCCCATAATGATATTCTTTGAAATGACAACGGGCAGTCAAAAAAACCCATCATAAAGTCAGACGGATAACCAGAGAAGTAGGGCATTTCCGGAAATACGTCATATAATTAATATCAAGATTTTTAAACAATTTTTTTTGTATTTTTATAATTTATTTGAATAACTGTAAAGACTTTTAGAACCATTCAAGATTTTTTAAATCAAACTTTGATGCATCACTTCCTTTTGTTCATATCTCGGACAGTTTTACCTATTAAAGTTAAATATCAACATGAGTTGCTCTACAAATGTATTTTTATTATAGCAAGAATGAAAGCCAACAAAAGTACACTTATTAAAAAATACTGGCTTTTTTTGTGTAGATTTAGCCTACTCCACAATTCACACATTATTGTCTGGCTAGTTTGTGTCCAGTTGTGTTACATTATATGCTAAATAGGCAATAATGGTCCAACGTTCCTGACCATTATCACCAATAAAGCCTAGCAAAACAGAGCATCAGTATATTGTAAACCGATAGGTTGAAATATTCCTTTCCAGTTATCAAAGAAATACATTTGTAACTTCATTTTAGTTTTGTAACTATTAAATTGTTTTAAATTCAAATTTGTAACATATGCAACAGTGTAAAACCTATGAATGATGGAAAAATATATTCTTTAGTTGCGTATTAAAATCACTTGGGTCTCCACTTTTGCTATGAGAAAAATATATTAGGAAATACTGTGGAAAAAAATAAAAAATAAATAAATACATACATAAATAATAATCATAATAATATATAATAATATACAATTATATATATATATATATATATATATATATATATATATATATATATATATTCATTTTCTTTTCGGCTTAGTCGCTTTATTAATTTATTTGCCTGTG
>CAIGQZ010001455.1:757251-772613 GCA_903798205.1 Danio tinwini | reverse complement strand
ACACACACACACACACACACACACACACACACACACACACACGTGTCAAATAAACATTTTAGGTGGACCAAAAAAAAAAAAAAGTTGAAAAATGTATTTCTATATTTATTCATGAACATATTTGTAATTCCAACGGTTTAAAAAAAATATGTAAAAAGACACTTTTATATTTTGAAATATGTTGCATGTATGACATATTTTATACTTGTGAAATCCAAATATGAACTTGTATTTCATATATGTAACTTGCATATATTTACATTTATCACATTTCTATATAGGAAAACAATCCAAAAAAGTATTGACTGTATGCACGGTAATATAATTTTTACTTTTCTTTGCGAGTTTCTTATGCATATCTAATTGTGATCATCGGGTGAAAATAATTAATAATTGGTCTTTCTGAAAGTTCCTGCAGCAATTTCTTACAAATGATCAGACAAGTTGAAAATCTATGGACATAATAAATGATTAATCAATTAAAAATTAAGGTCAGTTAAATTAAATGACAGACAAATGTATTAAAGTGAATGATAAGAGATGCAAATCAAAAGTTTGATAGTGATAGCTTTATAAAAGGCAGTTAGAGTGAATGAAACATTTATTTAAGTGAAACATTTATGTCTAGTGAAAAGGATGTTTTGTGATTGTGTATTGTACTAACACAACTGAAAATATGCTGAAATGTTTGAAAAAAAAGTGCACTTGATGATCTGTTGTGATAAAAGAACTAAGAGTTTTGAAAATGTACTGATTGCTTGTGAAAATTGCACCAAACCAATAAAAAAAATTGTATTAATTAATGATTATGGCTTATATGGTTCAATTAAGTCAACATTTAAGTTAAATATGTTTACGTAGAGTTTACTTGATGTTTCATCACACTTTTACAATTTCTTTCTCAGTCACTTTGGTACATTTCTCAGATCAGAATTGAAATTTGCAAAACAGTAAGTGCATTTTTTTTTTTCAAAACAATGCATACAAATAGCAAAACACCATGGATTACCTGCAAAATATAGTCTCCTGCTCAAAGTTCTTAGTTCATTTCTCAAAAACAAAAATCTGTGTCAGTGAACATGTCAGTGCCATTAGAATGACAAGTCATTGTGCATGGATAAGACAGTCAAATTGCTTAGTTATGTTGTCAATATAACAGTGTACTCTGAAGGGATGTTCTGATGTAAACTAGGGCTACAGTTTTGATGACAATTAGTGTATATGGGAATTTGATTGCAAGAGACTGGACAAGATTTGACAGAGCATGTCATTGTGATACAGAACAGAAAAGAGACAACACTGCATAGGACAAAAAAAGAAACTAAAAAGTAATAAATGTGAACATAGGGCAATCTCTATAGAGAAAACTGTACACACAGTGCTTTAGGAATTATGGTGCACTCTTCTTACACCTCCTGACATACTTCTCTATTGGGCCACAAATTCTCATCCACATCACAACAAGCATCTTTTAGAGCGTCTAGAAAGAATCATTTAGAGCGTCTTATCCAGCTTCTGCATGCATATACTGTGATGTCATCACAGGCTGCATCCATGGCAGCCAGAAGGGTCATCTGTGTATGTAGCTGGCGATCATTCACTGTCCCTTTCCATGCTACTCCATGAGAGTAGGGTGGAAGGAACTCCATTAGCATCCTGTCGTGGGCTGCGAATCATTGCCTGATGATTTTGTAGTGATAGAAACTTACATTGTTCAAAACTATGACATACTTTGGCAGGCCACCTCTAATCTGACCTCTTTCTTGTTCAGGGATGAAATCCCTTTAGAGAGTGTCTAAAAATGTGACAAGATGTTCTATATTGTAAGGCCCAATAATGGGAATATTCATTAACACACCATTCTCAGAGATAGCAGCACCCATGGTTATGGCCTGGCACATCAACTGCAGCTCTGTGGCCAATGATATTTCGACCATGTCTTTTGCGTTTTGTTAGGTTGAAGCCAGCCTCATCCATGTACTGTAGATGAAACTGTGGAGTGGTTCACTTGCTTTAGTTCCATTACACTCTATATCCAGTCGACTGTAACGCCTGGGTTCATAATAAGAAGGCACAGGATCTCAGGATTATCAAAACACGTATATATTTATTTACAACACTTACGGAGATGAACACAGGAATAACATGGTGTGAGGACAGACATCAACAGAATTAGAATACAGGACGAGGAACTAACAGAATGCAGGAACTTAAAATACACAGGGGATGATGACATGGATTACATACAGGGGTGAGACACAGGTGGAGGTGATGAACATAATGATGGCAGGAACTAGAACAAAGGAGCACATGGGGATGGTCACATGACGAAAACAAACACATGGAGAAAGACAGGTTGTGACAGTGTGACAGGAGGTGAGTTGGATGGCATGGAACAGAGGAGGAGGCCAGGGAGGAGGAGTTGCAGGAGGAAGGAGCCAGGAAGGGAGTTGGAGGGCGTGGAACAGAGGAGGAGGCGTCGCAGGAGGAAGGAGCCAGGAAGGGAGGTAAAGCAGGAGGAGGACCTAGGACACAGCCATGAGGACGGCCCAGGGTGGAGTCGATGGAGGGAAACATGGAGGAGAGTCGACGGAGAGCCGTAGGGCGCAGGTTACGCCGAGGTGGAGCGGACGGCTCACCCAACCGAGACAACGACATAGGGATGCTCACAGTGGAGCTAGAGCGACAGAAGACCGAGGCGTAGCTGGAGGGAAGGAGGAGCTCAACGGAGCTGGCAGGATGGAGTGATGAGGCGCAGCGAAGGAGCGGAGTCCAGAGGTGGAGGCAGGACAACGACTGACCAAGGTAGAGCCAGGGGGACGAGGGGGCCTGGTGGAGCCAGTGGGCTGACGGTCTACAGAGGAAATGAGGGAGGAGAGAGCCAACGTGGAACCTTTGGGTCGGAGGGCCGAGGCGGAGTCCATAGCTCGGAGGGCAGAGGAGATGATATCGGGCGACAACCTCTGGCCGGCGAAACAGGTGGGCAGGCCCGCAGAGATACCTCCACACATGCGGTTGGAGGGTGAGCTGGTTGACTGGCTGACTGTAGCCGCACTGGAGGGGGCAGAATGGTTGTGGATGACATCACCAGAGGTGAAGAGGGTGGGTCTCATGCTGCTCATGACTCTGGAGCTATCAGGTGCGTTCGACATGAAGCACAGCTGCAGCTGGTGATCAACAAGATTAGCCGAGCGCAGGCGGAGTTGAAAACAGAGCCGTCAAGACGGACAGCCGGACACTTCGCGGTTCAAAGTTGCGGTAGTCATAATGACCGATCGCATGGCATCATCATCCTTTTTTTATTTGATTTTTTTATTGATAACAACAAAACATTTACAAATAAAACACAATACAGTCTCTACAATCTATAGTTAATTTTTAAACAATAAGGGAATTATGAATTATATATATATATATATTACAAACACATGAGAGAAATAAGGGGAAACGAGAGGGTAATATAAACATAAAAACGAGCAGGCCTATTAAATACAAAGCAATAAGCACAAATTCTAGGAGTTTAAACATCACTGTAGGCTAATACTTCTTGTTTGAATATGCTAAAAAGGGGTTTACATTTATAGATATAAAACTTTCCAATATATATTAGTGTAAAACCCAAAACCAGGTGTTTTGATTAATTTATACAATGATTAAGATTATTTTGGATAATGATATAAGATAAAGATAAGATAATTTTGGATATTTTGGAGCATTTTCAAAAAAAGCACTTTAATCCAAAAAGATTGAAAAAAAAAGGACATTGCTAAAATTTGTGAGCTACAGTTTAAATAGAAGTTTCATAGAAAGAGCAGGTATAAACGGCTAGACAGGAAAGATACATTTTATAATTCTAAAAATCATTTTATAATTATTTAATAAAACAGTTCTTTAACTTAATTTGTTAAGAAACCTTTAGGGTGTCAGAATCCATGATGATAATTATTTTATTACTTTATAAGTCTGTAAGACTTATTTGAGTTAATATTTAGGTTATTTACTAAAATATATAATTTAAATCATTTATTGAGCCAAATGCAGTAAATAGATAGTCTGTATTAAAAAATGGTTAAAAAAATAAACCTGTGCATACAAGCTAGCTTTTATAACCAGATTATTTTACAAAAGATGATACTGCAGTAAAATATTTGTAGTCTTTTAATAAGCATGTTGTGTACAAGATAGAGAGGGTATGAAAATCTCTAACTGTTTGTTTTGAAATTTGTGTGACGGAATTTGTCCAATGATAAAAATCACACATGGTTATTGTCATGCGGTGAACTCGGCCAATCATGTAATATCAGTGTCGTCATCAGAGCTCGTGCAGCCGCTATTCAGATGCTGGGCGGGCTGAATCAGTCGTCTGATCTCGGAGCGCTGTTGCTGTACTTTGATACCACATGTGACAGTCACATGACTTTGGCGTAGCATCAATCTGGACAATTTCTAACCAGCGTGCACCCCTTTAAGACAGATTTCAATCGATCTGCGCAGCGCTGCATGAAGTTGAACGCACCTATCAACTTTGGGAACGAACGGGGCTGGAAGGCTGTCTGGGAACAGCCGGAGGGTCGTGACTTCGCTCCAGAAGTCAATGAGCAGCATATCAGGGTCCAGGGCCAGCGCACCCTCTGCTGTGGGTCGGTGGGCGGGACTCTCGCTCTGTCCCTTGATGTCCACCAGAACTCCCACATTCAGCGTTGTTGCTGGCTCACGCACCTGGTCAGACAGCTGGTTAAGCTCCTTCTGCTTGGTGGTGTTCCTCTTTCGATGGCGATGGCTCACACCGCGGGTGGCTCTCAGTCTGCGGTGGGCTCTGGAGTACGCTCCTTGCAGATGGTTGGGCTGGTCACCGGGTCTGGAGTGGCACTGACGTCAAACGATGGGCAGTTCCTCGTCAGTGTCCACTCCACATAGGCAGCGAGATCGGAGGCCTGGAGGACCATCTTCGGATGACGGTGTTCTGCACGCAGTGTTCAAGTTGGAGTAATAGAATCCGCAGAGTATGTCGTCCGGCCAGCTGGATCGTTCCGCTAGGAACAGGAAACTGTTTGTATGGTCCTCGAGCCTGTTTTCCCCCTGCTTCAACATCAGGATGAGGAACTCCGGGGTGTAGATGGTGTCCATTGGGTAAACACAGGAGGGAGAGGAAAATAAAACATTGGGGCCAAAAAGACTATGAAAAATAAAACGAGGGGAAAGCTAGCCGCAAACTTTTTCTTAAGTCCGGTATTATGTAACGCCTGGGTTCACAATAAGAAGGCACGGGATCTCAGGATTATCAAAACACGTATATTTATTTACAACACTTACGGAGATGAACACAGGAAGACCATGGCGTGAAGACAGACATCAACAGAACGGGAATACCAGACGAGGAACTGAAAGAATGCAGGAACTTAAATACACAGGGGATGATGACATGGATTACATACAGGGGTGAGACACAGGTGGAGGTGATAAACATAATTATGGCGGGAACTAAAACAAATGAGCACATTGGGATGGTCACATGACAAAAACAAAACCCATGAGGAAGACAGGTTGTGACAACGACAAACAAATGAGTTTTATGAGCACTTTTTTAAATTTATTTTAGCCAAGATAGTTGCATCAAATGTATACAGCACAGCTCGCAACTTTTCTTCAGCCAAAGCTAATTTGTAAAGGTCACACTTACTGTATATCACTATTAGAGTTGGGTATCGTTTGGGGTTATTTTGATTCCGGTTAATGCACGAGTTGCATTTCGAATGTTGCTTCTATGATCCCGTTTTACATGTTAAAGCACAAAGATTGATTAACGTCATTGCGTCTCCAGGCTTTTGAAGGTTCCTCCAGAGTTTCATGTAATTTCGGGTGTTTCATTTTTCATTTTAGCTTTTTTCAACTGCAGTTTGGCAGTTTCACTTTCATTCAGCAGCATAATATTCATGCCTCGTGACAAACTGAGGTATTGAATGAGAATATGAAGTAAGGACTGTTGAAGTAGTGTTGTTTTAATAGAATTTGAGTATTGTCTTAATCATATTAAAATCAGAGTATTGGTGTCTACATGAACATACTCAGTGAAAGTGCCATATGATGTCAAAAGCTGTCGAAGACTGCATTCCTCCTAAGTTGATTCGATGTGCCCTTAAATGTTTCATTAGGTTTAAGGTGTTTAACTCCTTACACACAATTTTTTCAATCTGCTTCACATTGCTGTGTCAGAATCATTGCTTGTAAAATATAGCCATACTATAGAATGCTTAGTTTAAGCAATTTTTTGATGAACACGATCATGCGTGTTGATGAATCTTAAGGGAGTTGCTTAGCCTACTGTGCGCATTTCCGAAGAACAAACCGTCACCTTGGAATTATAAGGTTCTATCTGTGTTCTGAATTATTTTGAGATATTGAGCTTTAAAGTTTTTGCATCCCATAGCAAACAGTATGTGTAATATTTGTTTTTTAAATAAAACGTCTTAAAATGTAAACAACTTATAAAAAACAACCCATACTGTAAAACAGCTGTCATTTAATAAGAATGTCAATAGCTCAATTTCGACAAAAATGTCAGATGGAACCTTATAATTCTAAGGTGACGAAACGCCTAAAGCAGATTGCAAACCGGATAAGTTGCTTGGTGCTGCGACATGGCGCGCAAAAAACAGTTGAAAGTATGGCACACCAGACGTGGACCGGTCACAATTGTGACCACATTTTTTGCTTGCATATTTTTCTGTAGTATTAAAAAACCGCTCTTATTATAAAGCACATGCTCGTATATAATGAACATTTAAGATGTCTAAATGAGTTCAGGGCAGGTCTAACATGATTGGGTAGTTTGGCCATGTGACCATAAACATTAATTTCCTAGTACTGCCATCTGAATAGAAGGATAATACGCTTATTTTACGCGACCGCCATTTTAAAACACGAAAGCGAGGCTGCGGTGGGAAGAAACCCGGAAGTATAGGATCAGCACTGTAAACATTGCAACAATATTCTGTGTACTATAAACCTCCAGCTGTTGCTGCGACTTCAAAATGCAGAAATGGTGTAACCATCACTTTAATATAAGTCAGTTCAGTTTAATTTAAACAATTAAAAGCATATTAGGCATCAAACAACATCACAATCTCTTTAAGAGTAACCCGCTTAAGTGTCCTCCTAGACTTCAGTTCATGGCAGCAGGTAAACACTGTTGGGACGCTTCCCTGCTTCAGCCTATGTAACACGGTGAGCGATACAACAATGCAGTCCTCTGTAGCACATCTTCGTGTTGTCTGTAACAATGTTGCCCTGGTACTAACATTTTAAAAACATCCATTTCCCGCTAACATTTAAGCACCGTTGAGTGCGCTCATAAAGACAGCTGATTTGATAGTACAGCTGATTTGATAGTACTCAACAGTGCTCAACAGAATGACTATGAAGGTTCACCATCAGTTCACCACTCTTCACAGATTGAAATCTCACATAGACGGACATTGAAGCGTTTTAAAGCCATGAAGATCAGTCGATTTATCAGCGAATCGCTCGTCTGTGTTTGCACTCAGTAAACAGCGGTGAGTTTGGTGAACTGATGACCTTCACAGCCAATCATAGTGATTTCTGTTGAGCACGTGAACACAAATGGCCAATCAGCGCTTTTTAAGAACTCCATGAACTGTGTCTTAAATGTTAAAGAGAAATGGGCGTTTTTTTTTTTATAATTCATTGCAGAATTTTTTTATCGTGACAAGTCTAATATAGTTAAAGAATCAGTTCATTAACTTGAGTTTAATGAATAGCAAAATGTGTGTTTGGAAAAGAAAACAATTAGCTAAGTAGTGCCATTTCCCTTAACTTAGCTGAAAATGAGGTCAAATATCCCATTTTATTTTCATTATTCATTTAGAACGGACCTTCGGGTCGCTTGGAAGGTGGTGAAATCATAAATTTGTGTCACTTTCTCTTCGCTGATAAGATATACAGCCAGGTACACAACATTCCTGTGGGACTCAGGCTATACTTCCGGGTTTCTTCCCACCGCAGCCTCGATTTCGCTGTTAATAATGGCGGCTGTGTGAAATCAGTCTATGTCAAAGCTCAGAAATGACAGGCAAGTTTAAGGTTAATTTTTAAATAGGCAATTAATCTTTTGCATGCATCATCATGAAAGGGTTATCTATACATACCCTGCTGAAAAAACAGCATATGCTGGTAAGGTATGTTTTGATGCTGGTATGCTGGTCTTGCTGGTTTTAGTGCTGGTCTTGCTGGTTTTGCTGGTCTCGATGCTGGTCTTACTGGTTTTAATGCTGGTCTTGTTGGTCTCAATGCTGGTCAGGAACAGCACTCAGGCCAGCAAGACCAGCATTGAGACCAGCACTGAAACCAGCAAGACCAGCATCGAGACCAGCAAAACCAGCATTGAAACCAGCAAGACCAGCACTAAAACCAGCCAGACCAGCATACCAGCATCCAAACACACCTTACCAGCATATGCTGTTTTTTTCAGCAGGGACATATTGAAATTATATTATTACATTGTATTTTTCTGTTGCTGATAATTAAAGACGGTCACAATTGTGACCGGTGGTATAACACAGGGAGTCTATGTCCCCCCATATGTCATTCTGTGTCAGTCTGTGATCGTCTCACAACATTTTCCTGTGAGAAGTGTGCCAGGCTGATGTACATTGAGTGCTTCAAGAAGTTCCATAATGTCTATGGGAGACATCTAATCCATAAGTTTAATGAGTTTAACCAGTACACAGTTGTGATTGTTTTGTAATAATTCTTCCATGTCTGAGGGAGATGTCATCGAATTATCTAGTTCCACACCAGCACACATTTGGTGACTTGGTACACAGTTGTGACTTTGTGAATTGATTTGTATTAATGTATTGTTACATATTTCTAAACATTGCTACATGTTTTCTATCGTAGGCTCATATTTCATCATTTGTTTATTTATTTTTTTTATATTTATTCCTTAATTATTATTTTTTTCATTACTATGCTACCCAGATAGCATACGAATGTGGGCCACCTTAGGCAGTTATGCGGCACTGGTGGTCTTTCTTTGGCCCAGACAAAATGAATGTGAGCCTGAAGTGGCCCACCTGTACAATAGCAAAAGGGGGCCAAAGATTCAAATTCATATATGGGCCATTTAAGGCAAAGATTTGGCACTTATGCCAACATGTAATCTGACTGTGAGCCTAATGTGGCCCATGTGAAAAATGGTAGATTTGGCCCAAATTATGGAGGACAAATGTGGGCCACAGTTGGCAAAAATGTGATAGTCATTTAAGGGTAATCTGGGTCTTTTTCTTTCTTTAAATTCACTCTCTTAACTTGAACATGAACTTAAGCGGATTAGAATAAAAGCATACTGTGGCCCGGAATAGGGTCAGTTCTGGTTCATTTGGTTGAATTCTGGCTGATATGGGGTATTCCTATAGCTTAATTGTGGCCCAGATCTGGCAAACAGGAAAGGACCGCCCAAGTGCCATCATTTCATGCGGTATGTGGGATGGATATAAGTGTCTGGTGTGGGCTGGATTTGAACCACATGAATTTTGCTAGCTGGGTATTTATTTCCGTTTATAAGGAAGTTTATAATAATTTACTCTATAATTTACACCTTTGATTTGTCATTTTGTCATCATTTCATTTGAATATTTGTGTTAAACTACTGCATAAGATTGTTATTTTGTTATTTTTGAAACTGAGCCAGAAAAAATGTTTACTTCTTGTTATTGGAATAAAACAAATTTTAACAAGTTAAACTACTAAACAGTCTTTAAACTGGCTGGAGATTTTAAATTTTGTACATGCATTTACACCATAGACCTAGACTCCCTGTGTTCTACTACAACTGTGACCAAATATGAAACCCATTTTTTCATGGACTTTTTAATAATTTTTATAGAAAATTGACACTGATTGTTTAATATCCTTACAAATGCCACACAAAGTCATATATCTCATCTCTAGGAAAAATTTGGGATTAAATGTGTTAAAATAAAACTATTGACTTGGCGCTCTGTGGTGCGGCAGATATATGAACAGTGTCTTGAGTCATGACTGGGTGCCGCGCACAGTCGCCGACTTGCGGCACTGGTGTGTATACCGTGATAGAAACCTATGTTTAGAATTCTGAAATGCATGGCGCTGCGTGGCGCGACATGTTGCTGAGCGGCGCTTCTGGTGTGCGCCCTTCTTAACATCACAGACGGTGTCCGAATCCCTCAAAGTTGTTTAGAATTAAATGTTTAGAGATGGTGTGACACAACGCGTACCTATGTATGCATTTGATGCACCCCTCGATGCTTCTTACATTCTTACACAGCACTAGTGGCACCGAAATTCATATGTCGATGCAGTATACATTGTACTGTTTACTGTGAGTTGCATGCTCATATTTGCTATACCTGTGCATACTGGTAGAGCAACTTCTTGTTTTCTGTACAGTTGACTTGAACCGTGCCGAAGCATGCTTCTCCCCTCTTCCCTCTCCACCGACGGCCTGCACACACGTTGCATCCGAGCTGGAGCACGCTTACGTCAACGATGATGCGCTGTTCAGTTTAACAGAAGCGCTCTCGTTATATCATTCTAGTTGTTTGATATGCAGTGATACAAAGTCAAATATATTGCTGAACAGATCAACCACTTTTGACGCTCATAAATAATCATAATCAGTCATCGTACTGCAGGTATTAAGAGGTTTGCTGAAGGTGCAGCTGACGTGCAGTGTGGGGTTTGCGTCTTTAATAAACTACGTTAGTTTGCATTTATTGAACAGTAAGAATGATTAATAAATCCATATGAAACAGTCCCTTAAAAGTCATGTCTCGTCTTCAGTTTCGGGCTCAGGCACACTTTGCACTCACACAACAAGCTTACCACACCAAAGCCCAAGTGAACCACGCTCTGGCACACCTCTTTCAACTGGGTCATGGCTGGCAAACTGAACCGTGCCTGAGCCCGATTCATAGATGCTGTTGTCCTCTATAATGGCACTCTTTATCTCTCTTAGCCTTATGGCATTGATTTTTATTACCATGGTGCAAATAGCCTCCTCCTGTTCAGGTGTGAAAAGGCCCTCTGCCACCCCTGTAAAGTTGTCTTGCAGTCCTATGTGAAAAAACAAATAGTAATGCAAATTTGAGGAAGCTAAATTGTCCCTGTTTACTGTAACGTATACTTACTGTATATTGTAAACTGCAAGTGGAATACTGTATGAAGCATTACAGAAAGTATACAGGATTAGAGTACAGGGCTTTTTGTTAGATTACATACCTTTTCTGTCGCCGAAAAGTCTAAATAATTGAGGACACAGTTGTTCTTCCAACATTTGGCTGAACCCTTTGACCAGCCTCTGCCATTGTAAGCCCATGATTGACAACATGGTCTACAAGTGTGCTCTTATCTTGTCAGGAACATGCACATGTTCTCTGCCTCTTCTGCCTCTTCTCTTTTTCCTCTCAACTCCGCCATGCAGCCTCACTTCTCTTCCTTCTCCTCTTCTGCTTCTCTTTGGCTATTGACCCCGTCCAATTCCTTGTCCTTCCATTGTCAGACACTGCAACATTGTGTTGTGCTCCAGCTATATATACTTGCCTGTTGATAGTTCATGTGATGCACCTTTGTTATAAAAAGTCAAAATTCACCTGGGAGCAATTTACCAACTCTGAAAAGATTTAGAAAAACGGTCTAAAGAAAAAGTATAAAAAAGTGCTTGACATATTATGACAACTTGTTCAAGCATTTTACATGACGACATATGCTATGAACTAATGCCTAAATGTTGTGGAGTAAAACTATTCAACAAAGACCATAATAATACATTTTGATCAACATAACATAAGCAACTGAAAATGTAGAAAACATCAGTGAATTGTACATAATCATTTGCATCGATGTACAAAAGCATTTGCAACTTATTTAAAGAAATGAGAAACTGCTTTTTGACATGGGTGAAACAAAGATGTGAAGGTTGAACAGGTAGTTTTGAGAATTTAAATTCTGATCAGAAAAATGTAACAGAGACTGAGAAAAACTGTAGTAGGCTAAAACCTTTGTGTGGGAAGTTGCTTATGTATGTTTCCACACTAATTTTTTACCATATGCCTCATTTATAAATGAGAAATTTTGCACCAGCCAACAAATCAAAAAGTAAATTTTGTCACAAAATTTACTATTGTTTTAAGACAAGATGTTTAAACTTAAAATCTCTAGGTTAGTAGATATAAATATAAAAAAGTAGCATAAATATAACAAAATGTTAATAGAAATTTTCTGTCTGTCTCCGCAATAGCCTAGTGATTGGCGCGCTGACATATGGTGCAGTAGCACTTCAGGGCATCCCGAGTTTGAATCCTGGCTCGAGGATATTTCCCAACCCTACCCCCCTCTCTCTCTCCCACTTTGTTTCCTGTCTAATTACTGTCCTATGAAAAAAAAAATCACGCTGATCAAGCTTACCCCCACAAAGTTCAAAACCTCTGGACACTGCTTCCTTTCTGTTTAATAACTACTTATATTTTTACAGCGGCTGGCATCCAGCGTTTTAGCGTATTAGCCTGTTTACTGGTGACAGGCAAACCCACTTAAAAAGTGCATTTCTGCCCCCTACTGGACATAAGTGTGTATCATAACCCATAACACAAAAAAAAACAAAAAAACGAACATAAATAAATATTAAACCAATATATTTTAATCTAAATAATTACTTATGGAACCTTATATTTAGTAAACTCATTGCTTTCCAATCATTTTATTGCACAATAAACCTTATAATTAGCTGGAGCATTCTTTAGCATTATCTTTTTTTATTTGTTTTATATTTAGCATAAACTATTTTATTATTCAATAGATGTAATTTCTCTATTAACCACATTGTTTGTATTTCCTAAGCTTTGTAATAACCTGACTCATGACAAATAATGATCTCACCCATTTGCACTCAAAGGACTTTTATGCTGAAATTAAACAACTTCCTTTTAAACTGAAACGACTTTCTTTTACGCTGAGAATTCTTGCACATACACATATGAAATCACTTGCATATATGTATATACACAACTAATAGTATATATGTTTGTGAATTTTATTTAGTATGTTTGCACGAGTGTTATGTGGGTGTTTATGCATGCATCAAGTTTCTATTCACATGCGAGAGTTTATGGGTGCATATGCATAGTTTAAGTTTATATGTGAGTGTGTATAGGTGTGTTTGCATGTAGAGAGTTTATGTACGGTAGACAAGACTCAGCAACATTGTGTGTTTGTGGTCTGACTTTATAGTTATAATGTAATCAGTTCATGAGTGGCTTCAGCTGTGTGTCTAATCAATGGTGACTTGGAGCAGGTGAGTGTGTGTGTGTGGCATGACTGGGTTTTGTAGTCCATATGAGGCAGGATTTGTAGTTCATGTAAATGTGAGTGTATTTACCAGTGATCTCTGGTTGTAGATCGCTGGTGATCGTGACACCATAATAGATAGATTGATTGATAGATATGATCCTAAAAAACGAATGTACCCTTATGTCATTATTATGTACATACAAGCTAATTGACATTACCAACAATGCTGTTCTATTAACAGAATGGCCATGTACACCTCTCACGTCCATTTTTTTGTAACACACTTTTTTTAACAAATTTGAAACTTTTGTATTTTCGAATATTCACTTAAAATAGTTTAAAGTATAATGAATAAAGTGTTACAGCATAGGGATATTTTAGTTTGGTTGTCTGTGTTCATAACATTTTAGACTATGTGTGTGATGCTGAATTTAAGTGGAGTGGGGTTGCGGAAATGCCCGGAGCAAACAGTGATTTTTTTTTTTTTTTTTTTTACACACAGATTGTCTGTATTTTCTCTCAGGATTGGAAGGGGAACTGTGAGATTTTGCCTGCAGCCAGGAGCCAGGTTTAGAAAACCAGAGTTGCTGTGTTTTCTCTCACGCAATGATTTTTGGAACAAGTGATTCTCAATTCCAGTCATGAAGACTCCACATTTTGTATGGCTGTATCTAAAATCGACCCTATACCCTCATTCATTATTCTCTATATTAGTCCACTAATGTAGTCTACTTAAAGAAATGCATTATGGGCATTCTCTAGTCATTGAGTGTACATCGGTTGTACACTCATTATTGTGGTGCACCATTTAGGTATTTAGGTGGCAATGAGCTTTATGCACAGCAAATATTTTGTTTTAGTTTTTTTTCAGTCAATGATAAACTTCTGGTGAAAGGTTATTGTGACTACACTATAAAAACAAATAATAAATAAATAAAATTGCAGTTTTCCCTATTTAGGTTTCCCCATTTATTTGTAACTTTGAATTGCATTTTGGGACCTTGATCTTTCTTACAACAATGTTTTACCTTAAAAAGTTTAAAAAAGTTACTTTTATTTATTTATTTATTCTTTAAACAGGTTAACCGTAAATAAATGGAAAACACTTGTGAATCACAAAACTGTTAACAGATATTTTTACAGTGTATTTTTAATTTCATAATGTTTCTTTTACAGCATTGATGTTGTAATATAATTAAAATACATACTGTTAAATAAACCTAAGCATTCATTTAGTTGTTCAAACATAAAATGACAGGAGACAGCATTTAAACACTGTCAGCGCAGAAATTCCATTGGAAATACTGTTAAAATAAATTTACTTATTTTAAAGACATGGCGTGGAACAATGTAATTTAATGCAGTGCTTCTTGTCCGATCTGATACCCACTTTATATCGTTTTCTGTTGAGATCACTGATTTGTTTGAGAAATCAGATCTTGAATGTGGCAATGTTGTAATGGCATGACAGTTCATCGGAAGTGCTTGAGCTGGCTTACTGAAAATTAAGACCCTGTGTGCATATACCCCATTTTGGATGAAGCATACAGTGGGGGAAATAAGTATTGAACATATCACCATTTTTCTCAGAAAACATATTTCTAAAGGTGCTGTTGACTTGAAATGTTTACCAGATGTTGATAACAACCAAAGAAATACCTGTATGAAAAGAAACAAATCTTATTAATTTACAAATTAAGAAAGAGAGGTGTAAAAAGGCAGTGAAAGCCAACATCAGTTTGGATAGACAAAACCCACAGAGCCATTAAGATTTTTACACTCTGTTGAAGTCTTTGAAAAGAGAGTCATCTTTAATCTGCCATCACCAAAAAAGCCTAAACTTAGTCAAATAGTCAAAACTTTTCCTTTTGTTTTAAGCTATTAATACAGTGGGAGAATAAGTATTCAACATGTGATGTTTTATTTATTTATTTATTTTTTCCTAGGAGTAATTTTTCAAAGGACCTGTTGACATGGAATTGAACCAGATTTTGGTAAAAGCCCAAACAATACAA
>CAIGQZ010001455.1:726143-756851 GCA_903798205.1 Danio tinwini | reverse complement strand
ATATAAATAAATAAAGAACAAATTGTTATGTTTAATTACAATGTAATGACACAGGGAAAATGTACTGAACTTCTGAAATGTAAAATACTTTATAGAAAATGCTTTTTTGGTAATGGCAGCTTAAAGACGACTCTCGTATATAGAATGAAGTCACATGCATTGCTCAGGTGTGATTTTTTTTTTACAGATTTCAACAGAGTGTAAAAATCTAGATGGTTTCGTGTATCTCGTGTATCAAATCTGAGCTTTATTTTGTATTTCTATTGGATTTAAATCAGGTGATTGGTTGGGCCATTCTACAGCTTGTTTTTCTTTCTCTGAAAGCATTTGAGAGATTCCTTGGCTGTGTTTTGGATCATTGTCTTGCTAAAATGCCTACTCTGGTTTCATCCTCATCATCTTGGAAAAAAATCTGAGAGATTTCAATTACTTTCTGGGCTTTCACTGCCTTTCTACACCTCCTTTTCTTCATGTGTTCAATACATTTCAATTCAACTTAATTTGTAAACTAATTAGATTAGTTTTCTTTTCATATATGTATTAATTTGGTTATCAATATCTGTTAAACATTTCAAGTCAACAGCACCTTTAGTAATATGTTTTCTGAGGAAAATGGTGACCTGTTGAATACTTATTTCCCTCACTGTTTGCTCTCTCTCTCTCTCTCATCTAGCACGTCTGATTTAGATCAGTTCTTTAGAAGAGAGTTCCATGAACTGAACTGAGTGTGTCAAATAAAAAAAAGACAAAATATGCAGATTACTGGGTCATCCTCGCTGGTGAGGAGATAGAAAACCTGTGGTAAAAGCAAAAATATACTTCCCTTGTCCACATTCCTTATTTGTTGTCATCGGACGAGTGCTTATGTGAATAATATGAGCACTTAAAGGAAGGTTTGAGCATGAATGAATGAGTGCATGTAATAAAGCATTGAGTGCAAAAGATTCCAGATTCTATTCAGAGTACTGTGAAAAGCTTGTGCTGCAAAAGATGTAACTGAGATGAACTGAGTGTTTGGATTATTGTGATCAAGGGTTTAGTCACTCCAATTGAACCCACTGCACAGGTTCCACACATAGTTTGCATTTATGGACCATACGGAATTGATGAGCATTTGATTCAATAAGAAAGAATGCAGTTAGCAAGTCCAGGGCTTAGAAAGTCTACTTTGGAAATTATGCTACAGAGAATAAATGACCGTAGTATATGTCAATGATTTTATCAGAGTAGCTGATTACATTTGATTACTTTTCAAAATCGCTGATGAATAATTTGAATTGTTACTATTTTAAACTAGGCAGTGTTAACTTTCTTCAGCACTGCTTATGGAAAAATAATAATTTACTAATTAAATAATTTTATAATTTACTTTTAAAACACAGACATAAGAAAATTTAGGTTTACTTTAAAATTGTATTGAGATTAAGGGCAAATATGTGGGAGTGCTGAGATAATAATTGATATCCGTGATCTCAAAGTTAGCCTACTTGAAACATAACACATGCAATAACAGTAGTTATTTAATAAAAGTAGTTATGTTTCACATATTGAACAAAAAATATAGCATTATTTTATTTAGGCCTATTTATCATTTATTTATTGGTCAAACAAAAGACATATTCATAAAATAAGGAAACAAACAAAAAATAATAATAATAATAGTTTCTTATGATAATTAAACATCCCTTCACATAAAATAGCACTCATAAAGTCAGTTGGTCTAAATATGTTTATATCTTCTGTAGAAGGCATAGGACCAAAAAAAAGCTTTGTCCAATCAAAATGTTCGGTCCGAACATTACAAAAGGCTGTCCTACCTGCCTGTCAAGAAGATGTGGATTTGCCTACTTCCCAGCACTCTGTTTGCTCAGACAGCTCATGTCATCAGCACATTCCCACTCGGCAGACTGACAGGGCATGTGTATAAAGCTGAAATGGCTCTTCCAAAAATGCTTAGCAGAGCTCTTGGGAGCTTTTCTGTAACACTGCATTTATCTCAGAGTTGAATATTCTCCAACTGCCAGCACATTTAAAAATCATCATGTGGTGCTATCATTGAAAACAACAGAAAAAAAAAATTTCTGTGCATTGGGATAAAATGCTTTGGTGAGCACACATCATTATTATGCTGCTAGAATTATATGATGTGCTTTGAACTGTAATGTTATCTCACTGGTGAATGAGACATGAGGTAAATTCTGCCTGAACACATTCATGTGTTTTGGAGGAGGCATAGCTTTGGAAAGTGATTATCCAGGTCAGGCAGGATCTTTGGCTTTAGCAACCTCTAGCCTCTCTGAAATCCCCTACCACCGTTAATCAACATATCCTAGCATTTTGGAGAAAATATTCAGAAGTTGCCCTCTTGGAAAACGTTTTCATACTTTTTCTTCACAGTAACTGTAACAGATTATAGTTGTATTTATTATGTAATTAAATTATGGAACAATGGTACAACAACGAAACAGGAACCCAGTGCTAAAACTTTGAGGTGTGCTAAAAATACTAAAGTTAAATTAGGTTGTTATCCAACCAGGTGCAGGACTGGACACTCCACATGTTGATGTTATGTATTTATCTTCCAATAATCTGCATCTATAGCTTTCTTATAGAGATTAAAATAGCATAAAAATAAATTAGCTTGTTGTTAGTTAATAAATAACATAAGTTCCCCTTCGGAAGGGGAACTTCAATGCTATGTTGAAACTTCCACTATGGGGGATTTCATTCAGAAAGCCAATCAACTGAAAGAGTATGTAAACGGGCCAATAAAATGCCAATGAGTTGGCAGCTTCAGCTTGCGCACCTGATGCTCGTTGCAATCAATTTGCTATAAGAGCACAGCACGCGCAAAGCCAAGCATCTTTTTCGCTTCAGAGACTTCAACAGCCTTCTGAGAGAGTCGATGAGGGTTCCTCCAGCTGAGTTTCAGACAGAGAGTGAACGAGAGCGATCTCCCGGTCCAGATTGTGTGACACGCATCGGCAGACGGTCGAGCTGGGTTTCTCCCTTGCCTGGCGTCCTTTAAGTCCGGTCCTCCAGAGCGGTATGTATTGTTGCGAACTTCCTAAAAGAGCAACACGGTCGTGCAGCACGTCTTTTTCAAGACGTCGATCCGACTGTGCGTTTCTGGATGCGGTGGTTTCCTGTCCTCGCATGATGGGCACGAGCACTGCGTTTCATGTCTGGGGGTCCAGCATGTTAATGCGGTGCTCGCGGGCAGTGTATGCCATCACTCGGTGGCATGTCTGTTGCGCAGTTAAGATCGCGGTTCGCTCTTGCAAAAGGGCCACCCACCCCAGTTGTCCCCCACTCCGCGTTGGGCACTCGGGCAGATCTGAGGGTTACAGTGAGAGTAAATCTGCCGCCCTCTGGCTTGTGGACCTCTCGCTCCTCCACACGATCCATCCAAGCTTCGAGTGAGAGAAGCGCTCCATCCTCGAATGGCCGCCCTCTCACTTGATGACACCGAGGCTCAGATGTCCACCGCTGCATCGGAGGCTGGGCTGTCATGATCTGATAAAAGATTTCCCCCCCTCCGCTCCCTCCCCTCGGGAGCGAGCGCGGCGGCGGACGATCTTAAAACAGACATGATAACCGTGCTTTTCCGGGCTGTTTCGGTCGTGGGTCTGGAGATGGTTTATCCCCCAGCCCCACGGCCGGACCGACTAGATGGGTGTATGTGGAGGATTAAAAGGCAAGACCTTCCAACCTCCCATCCCTTTCTTCCCAGAAGTGCACAGTGGGCTCACGCAGTCTTGAGGGCACCTTTCTCTGCCTGATCTGCGTGCGCCTCCGCCTCACCACCCTTGATGGTGGAGCAGCCAGGGAGTACAAGTCGATTCCCCAAATTGAGAGTGCCATCACGGGCCCGCGTGGTGCCTCTTTCTGCTGGAATCAGCCTCAACTCCTGTCCAAGGCGTGTTTGTCCTCTGCCTCCCGAGCCAGAGCCCACACAGCCGCGGGCCACGCTACTTCCACCCTGCACGCCAGGGTCCATGCCGCACGCTGGCCCAGCTCATGAGGGTGGTTGCGACCCAGGCTTGTTACAAGCCCCGCACTGCACCCGACTGAGCTCCACGGACCTCAAGTCCTCTGTGTGTGCCCCGGGAAGAACGTTGGCCACGTTAGTGGTCGAGGAGCGCCACCTCGGGCTAAACCTGGCAGAAATATGCACAAAGTCGACAAAGTTAACTTTCTTGACTCCCCTATATACCAGTCTGGCCCGTTCGGCGACACCGTTGGTGGATTCACCCAGGAATTCACGGCGGTGCAGTCGGATACGATGGACCATCCATCGGCGGGGATGTAAGACCGCTCCCCCCCGCCGAACCATCCACATCCACTGCTTGTCGCTGAGAGCGCCCGTCTACGAGTGCTGCTCCGCCCCCTTCTGCGCCTCCGGCCAGCGGCAGCGCCGAGCACCTCACAGGCAGCCTGCGCTCCCCGTCTTAGGGTGCCGTTAAGTCCGGTTAACGGACCGCGAAGCGCTCCTGAGACAGGCCATCCGGAGAAGAGGGAACCTGCTCTCTCCCCAGTGGGGGGCCGGGCTCCTCAGAGAGAGCATTTTTCCCTTCCCTGGATGTTATAGCACGAATACTGCCAGTCTGGGACGCGATGAAAAGCCTTTCAGCTCGCAGGATCGGCGCACTTCGCCAGTGGCTCACGAGGTCTGGGAAGACGGTCTCCTTTCTCTCACACCTCCAGCCCTTCACTCCGGAGACTCTCAGACTCGGCTACGCGATTCAATTCGCGAACGGCCTCCCAAGTTCACGGGGGTGTTTCTCACCAGAGTCAGCCCTGTGCCCACCCCTGTCTTGCGAGAGAAGATTGCTGTCCTCCTGGCGAAGAATGCAATCTAACCGATCCCTCCAGCCGAGATGGAAAGCGGGTTTACAGCCTGTACTGCATCATACCAAAAAGAGCGGTGGGCTATGGTCAATTCTAGATCTGCGCGTTTTGAATCGCTGTCTGCACGAGCTGCCGTTTAAAATGCTTATGCAGAAGTGCATCCTCCGGTGCATTCGTCCTCGGGATTGGTCTGCAGCAATAGACCTGAAGGACGCATACTTCATGTCTCCACACTCCACGCCACCGTCAGTTTCTGCGGTCTGCATTAGGGTCGAGTTTGGCAGTACAAGTCCTCCCCTTCGGGTTCTCTCTGTCTCTGTGGGTCTTCACCGAGCTCGCGGAGGGTGCCCTAGCGCCTTCAGCTCGCGGGCATCCGCATACTCAATTATCTCGGTGACTGGCTGATTTTAGCCCTCTCTCGGGAGCAATTGATTATGCACAGAGACAAGGTGTTCCAGCACCTCCACCTATTGGGGTTTCAGGTCAACCGAGAAAAGAGCAAACTCGCCCCCGTGCAGAGGATCTCTTTTCTCGGGTTGGAGCTGGACTTGGTCACCATGACAGCGCGCCTCTCCGGAGAGCGCGCTCAGCTAATGCTGAACTGTCTGAGAGAGTTCGACAGGAAAAAAGTGGTCCCACTGAAATCCTTTCAGAGGCTCCTGGGGCATATGGCATCTGCAGCCGCTGTCACACCGCTCGGGTTACTCCATATGAGACCACTATTAACTCAACAGATGCTTCCAGCACAGGCGGGGGGGCTGTGTGTTTCAGGCATGCAGCCGCGGGCTGTGGAAGGCTACCCAGCTGCATTGGCACATCAATCGCCTAGAGCTGCTGGCAGTGTTCCTCGCTCTCCGCCGTTTTTTACCGGCGCTGGAGCGACAACACGTGCTGGTCAGGATGGACAGCATGATGGCGGTGGCGTTTATCAACCGTATGGGGGGTGTCCGCTCTCGCCACTTGTCTCAGCTCGCTCGCCGTCTGCTCCTCTGGAGTCATACGCGGCTGAAATCGCTGCGCGCCATTCATATTCCAGGCAAGCGCAACCGTGCAGCCGACGCGCTCTCACGGCAGCCCTTACGTCCAGGAGAATGGAGACTCCACCCCGAGTCGATTCAGCTGATATGGGTGCGATTTGGGGAAGCCCAGGTTGATCTGTTTGCTTCCCCCGAGAACGCTCATTGCTAGTGTTTTTTTTCCCTGACCGAGGGCTCTCTCGGCACGGATGCACTGGCCCCCAGCTGGCCTCAGGGCATTCGCAAATATGCGTTTCCCCCAGTGAGCCTGCTCGTGCAGCTCTTGTGCAAGGTCAGGGTGGACGAGGAACAGGTCTTGCTAGTTGCGCCTCTCTGGCCCAACCGGAGTTGGATGTCCGAACTGTCACTCCTTGCGACGCCCCCCCCCCCCCCCAGCCCCCTCTCAGCGCACCCCCTCTCTCAGAGACAGGGCACCATCTGGCACCCTCGCCCAGATCTTTGGAACCTCCATGTGTGGTCCTTAGACACGAGGAAGACTTAGGTAACCTACCTATGGCGGTGGGTAATACCATCACTCAGGCGAGAGCCCCCTCAACGAGGTGTGCCTACGTTGTGAAGTGGAGTCTATTCACCGAATGGTGCGTCTCTTGCAGAGAAGACCCCCGAACTTGCCAGATCAGCGTTGTGCTTTCTTTTCTCCAAGAGAAGCTCAGGAAAGCAGGCTGTCGCCCTCCACACTCAAGGTTTACGTGGCTGCCATCTCTGCTCTCCATCACGCGGTAGCTGGCAGCACCATGGGAAGGCATAACCTCATCATCCGGTTCCTCAGAGTCGCTAGGCAAATTAATCTGCCCCGCCCCCCTCTCATGCCTTCTTGGGATCTTGCCCTCGTTCTCACGAGCTTGCGCACAGATCCATTTGAGCCACTCGACTCAGTATCTTTAAGATTTCTGTCCCTGAAGACAGCTCTGCTGGTCGCGTTGGCTTCTATCAAGAGGGTTGGGGACCTGGAGGCATTTTCGGTCAGTGACTCGTGCCTAGAATTCGGGCCGGCTTACTCTCACGTTGTCCTGAGACCCTGGCCTGGATATGTGCCCAAGGTTCCTACCACACCATTTAAAGACCAGGTAGTGAGCCTGCAAGCGCTGCCCCCGGAGGAGGCAGACCCAGCCCCTTCATTACTTTGTCCAGTTTGCGCTTTGCAAATCTATCTGGACTGCACTCAGAGCGTCAGATCCTCTGAGCAACTCTTCGTCTGTTACAGTGGTCGGCAGAAGGGAAGTGCCGTATCTAAACAGAGGTTGGCCCACTGGATACTGGATGCCATCTCCCTCGGTTACCAGATCCAGGGCGAGCCGTGTCCCCCAGGGGTTCGAGCACACTCCACTCGGAGCATAGCATCCTCTTGGGCCCGTGCACGCGGCGCCTCTCTAACAGACATCTGCAGAGCTGCAGGCTGGGCGACACCTAACACATTTCCAAGATCTTACAATCTGTGAGTGGAGCTGGTTTCCTCAAGGGTATTAGGTAACCCTTGGTGATTGAGGAAACAACTCGGTGAAGGTGTTCAAATACGCTTGCTGCACCATTCTCCCTAACACGGAGATATGTGCGCTTATTCACTCTGTCAGTAAAGTTCCCCGCTGGCGAACCCTGCAGAGATTCCTCCGCGGCCCCCAGCATCTGGCTCAACGGAGGAGTCAGACGCTGGCCCACTATGTTGTAGGTCTACCTTAGCTGTTGAGGTGAAAGTCTCTTCCGCTAAAAAATTATGCTTGGCTTTGCACGTGCTGTGCTCTTATAGCAAATTGATTGCAACAAGCATCATCATTTCATTGGCCCGTTTACATACTCTTTCAGATGATTGGCTTTCTGAATGAAATCCCCGATAGTGGAAGTTTCAACATAGCATTTCCGTTTCCCCCCTCGGGGAACAAGGGTTACCTTAGTAACCGGAGCGTTTAGTTTGCATAGAGGAGTTAGCCAATGGGATAACAAATGATTATTAGTTAAAACAATGTTGTTCATACAAAAGATTAGGATAATCGGACATCAACTGCTTTGCAAATTTAGGATGACTATGTTAAAATATACAAGTATGGATTCATGATCAGTATGCATTCATTAACTTTTGTGTTATTGTTGCAAAGACAAAGTCTTTGGCAGGAAGTTGTTTTGGATATTTAAACAAAGAAATGCATACTGACTTTAGAACAGACAATACTCATGACTATAAAACATTGCTTCGAATACATTTTTTTTTTTGAGCTTGCAACAAATTCACAAGAACATTCTACATTTTCACACAGATATGTCACATCAGGCAGTGTTGGCATTTCCTGGCAATACAATGCTATATCAATATTTGGTTAATATTGGTTATAGCTAGTGGGAAGCTGTCCGAAACTGGTATATTGTGTTTTAAAGTACACTCATTTGTGGCTTATTTTAATCTGAGGTTTGGGGCTTATTATATTCCCAGCTCGTTCTCTGACTCCTCGCGTATACCTGACAGTGAAGCTGCTTCAGTGAGAGCAGAGCCTCAGCAGGTAGCAAACCTCTCAATTAGATTATATAAAGCGAGAATGTAGTGAAACAGACAGTTTGAGAAATTTATCACACAATGTTGTTTTCTCTGGAGAAATTGTCTACAGTATACACATCTCTGCTGCAGCAGGTGGGTAACTGGCTGGGTAACAATATTAAATCACAAAATCACTGATTTGTTTTGGTTTTTCACACTGAGAAATCTGAGCTTCCCAACAAAGAGTTGCATAAATCTGTGTTTTTTTAACTCGTCAGCATTTTAAAATGTGATTTAGAAGATTGAAGCGTCCAGAGTCCAGATGCATAAACAACTATTAAAAATATAAATATACAAAAAAAAATATAAAAAAAAATGCAATCTTGTTGCGTTCCCGTCTTTTTTTTTTTAACCCTCCTGGTGTGTTCGGGTCAAATCTGACCGATTTACTACTCATAAATAAATATTATTTTATAAAAAAATAACTATAAATATTGTGTTTTACATCAGATTGCCTCAAGACATTGGGTTCTATTTTAACAATCTAGGCGCAAAGTCCAAAGCGCAGGGTGCAAACGCATTAAGAGTGTGTCAGAATCCACTGAAAATTGTCATGAATGAACTAAAATTGTAGAAATTTTAAAAGAAAATTGTCATGAATAAACTTAAAAAGCCCCCCGAGATGAAAAAGGCATGAAAGCAGTAGTTTTTATATTTATGTAGAAAATAATAATGTTTGAACATTTTAATCTTTTAATTCTTTTTCATTTGTAAAGATATTTGCATATTGCTGTACATCCTGTGTGTATTAAGCAATGTTTAAGTGAGGTGCACATCTAACGCGCTCTGCGCTAGACTTTAGACCTCCTCTATTGAACAGTCTATTTTAGTTTCACAAAATCACAGCGCTGACCAGCGCCTTAACACAGAACGCACACACTTTTTTAGACCAGAACGCCTATGGGTGCACATATGAGCGCAAATGCATTTGCTATTTAAACTGCGTGGTGAAAAACATCAAAACGACACTTGCGTCAAGCTGAAACTAGCAAACAACATTTGCGTCGCGCCTTGCACTGCATTGCGCCAGGTGTATGAAAGGGCCCTTCATGATATACTCCACACTGTGCACTTGAACATATTAAAGTGACGATTACCTCTTTCATTGAATTTTGAGTGTTTTTTTCAACCTTACACCGGTGATGTTCCTGGTCTAGCAGGAGCACATTAAACTTAACATAAATAATTTTATTAGATTAGACCATTAGCATCTTACTTAAAAACGACTAAACTATAACTAGTGCTAGTTATGTGTCCATATTTACCATCCATACTCTCAGTCACTATTCCCTACATTAGTACACTAACATAGTCCAACTGAAGGACTGAATGAAAATTTGAGCACTCGGTGCAGGAAAGGATACAGTTTAGTCTGTGCTTTGCTGGTTGATAAATCAATCAGATGGAATAAAATTTTTATTTCTTTGGTTAGATCCTGTGATAGTTACTTGACAGAGCTGTCTATTATTGGCAATGAAACAAAGTATTTTGATTTCTGTCATCTATTGTTCATTTTGTAATACATTTTCAGTGCCTGTTTGTATTTTCACTGCAGTTATTGTATGTCTAATTTTATAAATTCATGTTAAACACTACTTTGAGACATTGTTCACAGCTAAAGAATGTTGAATAAAAAATTGGTGGTGAAAAATGTTTTTTTGTGCTTATTTATTAGCTTTTAAAACAGAACGATCAATTTTGACCGGGAACACTAAAGTAGGGGGTGGGATGTGAACAAAACAGGAGGGTTAATGCTACTCCAGGTTTAAAATTGAGAATTACTAGAGACTATCGAACACACACTATTCTAATTACGAATTAATACTTAAATTGATATTTTTTAAGGTGAAAACCATATTTGGTTACTTCAGAGACACTGATTAAAGTGTAATATAGATATATTTTTTAAGTCATACAAGTTTAAAAATCTTGCAGTAACACTCTATGGTTTTTCAAATGAGTATTTCAATAGGTGTCCTATAAAGGGTTAAAGGCTACACTTTTAAAGATTCATTAATGTGTGGTTTAGAAGCACAATTATTATATTTTAAAACTATTTAAAGATATTTTATAGCAACATCATAGAAAAGTTTACTCCGTTTGCTAAACACCTTTGAACTACCACTGGTCCATGACAATTTTAAAGTAGATCTACCTGTTGTAACACCAAAATCTGTGTTAATTCGTTTTTTATGCTTATTCCTTTCATTCATGAGAGTGAAAACATAAACATTGATTCATAGAATTTATTTTTTTTTAAATAATGCTGTAAAGTTAAAAGTGCTTTATAAATAAATATGATATGACCAGAATCAGCAGTACATATTTATAAAAAGTAAATTATAAAAAGTCCCTGGGTTTTCTCTGTTCTTGAATTTCCCATTGTTCTGCTACATGTTTGTTGAATTACTTAATTTTTTTGTCCTTTGTTGTCTTTGCATTCCTTCCAGTGACTCCTACTTTAGGGAATAGAAGTTTAGCCCTTTTCAATGATTCTGCTCTTATAATGTGGCTGCCTTAAGAATAACACTCTTAACTCTCTTCTTAAATCTCTTATCTCCCAAATGGCTCTTTATTTAGCATCATTCATAGCCTTCTGTTTTAGCATCTAGCAATTGTAAATAGGTTTGTGTGTTAGTAACAATAGCTAAGTTTACATGGACATCATTAATCTAATTATTAGCCTCAATCTAAATAGGACAATAATATGATTAAGGTGTCTACATGCACTGCCTTTTGTCTGTTATTTTCATGATCCCATTTTACATGTAATAGCACATAACTCGATTACCGTCAATGCATCGCCAAGCTATCCACGTTTCCTCCATAGTTTCATGTAATTTTGTGTGTTTGATTTTTAATTTGTCGACTTTAACTGCTGTTTGCCACTTTCATTTTCATTCAGGAACATGTCATGCATGCCCCCCATGAAAAATTAGATATTACATGCGAGTATGACCTGCTGGAAGAGTGTTGTTTTAATGGAATTTGATACCGCACGCCATATGAAAAAAAAAGACTGCATTCCGCAATGCGTGTGTCTGTGGTCTTTCACTGACTTGGTAGGTGCAGAGAATAATGTCAAACAGCTGTAGACTATCCTGCTGCAAATTGTGGCAAAAATCCCACACAACATTAATAGTTTGATTGTGGTGTTTGCATGTCTGTACTGCACTTCAATAATACGACTAAATCGGCATACTCCACATGCCTTCATTCTATTTCTGTTAAGTTTGATTATGACCTTAATCAGATTAAATTAATCGAAAATCGCTGTTTACATGGTAGACTCCTAATCATAGTATTGTCTTAAGCCGAAGTCACACTAGAGTTTGAGCTTGCGAAATTCTGTCGTACGTCGCTGCGAAAAGGGGCGGGATTTAACAAGATGAATAGACATTAAAAAAAGCAAGCAATTGCTCCATGTTTTAAATTTCTGTTCAGAGAGGTCATGTTTTGATCCTGGATTGGTCTCACGCAGTCAAGTGATGCAATTTCGCAGGTCAGAGTTTGCCAAGCTTGAACTTTGCACCGCAGCAACCTGTGAAACTCCAACGCATGACCTTGCGTTTCCAGTCTGACGCATTCGCGTGCGTATGAATGGAAGTCTATGGGGAGAAAAGCCCAGTGTGACCGCTGTTTGAATCATATTAAAATAGAATTATTGGTGTCCATGTGTCTCATCCTCAACTCGTTCCTGCTGCTCCAATCACCAGTCTCCCTTACCATCTCGTTCCTGCAGCTCCAATCACCGTTCTCCCTCTCCAGCCACCTCTCATCATACCCACGCACATTCACCTGAGTTCTAATGAGATACACCTGCACTAGCAATCACCAGTCCCTATAAAGACTCACCATTTCCAGTCATTCATCGGCTGGAATTGAAGTCAGATGATTCACCTCACCTTCTCGCCTTCTTCCGTGGATGTTCCCCTTCTCCTGTGGACGTTTCTTCTAACCTGTGGATGCACATGCTGTGATTAAGAGAAGTGACTTTATACACTGATGGTTGAATGAAGATCCTTGTTTACATTGTGAACAACATGATAGTCTGCTCCATCCGAGAATATCACTTACTTGCTTCTCCTGTTGAACTATCCACTGTTTTGAATAAATTGATGAAACCATGACACCATGAAACATACTCAATGTTGTTGTTTTTTTTACAAAAAAAATAGTTACTATCACTAAACATTGTACTACAAATATAATTAAACAATTTAACACATAACCACAGAAAACAAATCAAACAAGCTAAATGGAAAAAAATTGTAATTAATTAAAAAATAAGTATATATATATTTTCTCCTCTCTCCCCACCTCTCTTTCTCTGTGTAGCCTGCACCTCTACACTCGCTATCTTTTAAAGCATGTTCCACTCTCTGGTGCATTGTCATCCACACCTGATCATCTGCATCTTAAATCCTCGAAAGTTTATAAATGTAGTATATGTATGTGTGTAGGTACATTTGTGAAGCCTCTGTATGATATCATCTTTGCATCAAATTACAAAAAAGTTATTAACCTAGTTATCACACTGTAAAAACTTATGAGCAATTAGTCATTACAGCATTTGTTTAGGTTCATTGTAACTTAAAGTTAATCATGTTCTAACTTAATTTTATATGTTATGCAAGCAGTTTTCAGTCAGTTTAGCATATTATAAGTTCAATGAACTCATAAGGTTAATTTGATTCAGCTTAAAAATTTAAGGCAACCAGGATTTTTTTAGAGTGTGTTTGTGAGGTGTTTCTAATACAGCATATATATGTGCTGGACCGTAAATTCATAATTTTTCTCTTTTCTGGCTGATGATATCAAATGCTTTTTTTTTAAGTTGTAAAAACACTACACTTGTTTTTTCTTTTTTTTTATTTGAGCAGATTAGAATGCAATATTTCTGGTACTCTTTCATTCAGTGCTCTCCTTCACGGTTTCGTGAAATTGCAACAAAAACCTTTGAAAATAAGAGGCAAACCACAGACAGTCGTGAAATATTTGGCATACTAAATATCTGGAGTGGTCAGCGATTAAAAATCATGCTGTGTGAATGAGTTCTGACTGAAAAAAACAATGCAATCGCACGGCAATTTGTAACTTTTTGATTTAGTGGCTAATTCATATGAATTTGTTGAATCAAATTCGTACAATTTAGTAAGATTTGCTCATCACCCAATGATGGTTGATAAGGGTGGGGTTGGGTGCCATGCCTCCTTTTTAAAATCGTACATTTTTATATGACTAAACTCGTACGAATTCATACAAATTAGCCACTAAACTAACTAAACGTAAAATACTTTCCTTTTTTTGTGAGATCAGGCTGGAAAACAACACATCAGTGATGACTAACAGCCATTGAGAGAGCGGGATACAAGTCTGTGAGAAGCTCTGGGAGGAGTTGTAAACAACAATATCAGAATAAATAAGCTTTACAATGGCATAAAAAAAATATTGCTTGATCAGCCGCAGCAGCAGCACATTGCAAAATGATTTATTGGCCCTCTACTTTTTTTTTCTTTCTTTACACAGCCCTCCTCCATGTCTTTATTTCTTTTGTGAGTGCATAGACCATTTGAATGGCTGATTATTTAAAAAATAGTATTGCATCTATTGCACCATTTCCAGTCATGCATGTGATCTTCAGTGATCTTATCACTTCTCGCAAACATTTGTGATATCCCCTGTATCCCTGTCATAGATCCATCATGCAATATGAACACAGCAGCAAATGAATACTACTCTAGATAGTCATGCAGTGTGAAAACGACAGTGATTCAATCATTGTGAATATCATGCAGTGTGAACTCCGCATACTGTAAGTTTACCTATCTATGACAATTTCTGCAGCCTGCAAATGTGAAAAGAGTGCATAATATGATCCTGTTAGCCACACGGTTTTCCCATAGAACCTACTCTTACCTGTGTCTCTTCCTGACAGGAGTCAGCTCCTAGAGCCAGTGTTCTGTCAGATTGTCTTACCTCCCATTTAAAAAGTAGATAGCACATATTGATCACACAATATGCTACCCATCAGATTCTGCTACTAGTGTAAATTTGAATGGATTACTGTGATATGAAGCTGTAATATCACCCTAACCTACCTAATCCCTAACCCTAACCTTAGAACTGTGCAAATACAGTGTTGGTAGCATAATCTGATGGGTAAGATAAAATGTCAGGACACCGGCTCATTCGTGAACAGCACATCACTATTCTGAACACCAACCTGTGACGTGTACAGTACACTGTAATGTATTTACTCAGGTGTCTTACTGCTTCACTGATCACTTTACTATCCCATTAGGCCACGAGTGAGCATTTGGAACTAGCAGTAAAGCCAGTGTAGAGTAGTAGGTCCAAATTTTATGCACGGTACCCTCAATCACACGATACAGAATATACACTGAAATGGATTGGATTAACTCAAAGTACTTCAACTTGTTACACTTAAGCTACTTTTCTTTTCATTTTCATTTTTTTTTTCAACTTTATTTATTGCTAAAATCTATAATAAATGAAGTTTGAAAAAAAATAATAATTTAGTATAATGAAATATTTCACTTCATTACAGTGTACTTTTTACAAGGTGTACAGTATAATTAAGTTAAAATGAAGTACCTGCAGGCTGGTTCGAGTCCCGGTTGGGTCAGTCGGCATTTCTGTGTGAAGTTTGCATGTTCTCCTCGTGTTCGTGTGGGTTTCCTCCGGGTGCTCCAGTTCCCCCCACAGTCCAAAGACATGGGCTATAGGTGAATTGGATACACTAAATTGTCTGTGGTGTATTCAAAAATGTTATTTTTAAATTTAGGGGAGCAGACGGCGAGTGAGCTGAGACATGCGGCGAGAGCAGATACCCCCATGTGGTTGATATACACCACCGCTGCCGTACTGTCCGTCCTGACCAGCACGTGTTGTTGTCGCTCCAGAACCGGTAAAACGGCGGAGAGCGAGGAACACTGCTAACAGCTCTAGGCAATTGATATGCTAATGCAACTGGGTTCCTTTCCACAGGCCCGCGGCTGCATGCCCGCAACACACGGCCCCCCAGCCTGTGCTGGAAGCATCTGTCAAATCGACAATATTTCTGGACACCTGTCCTAGAGGCACTCAGGCCTGTAGGAACGAGGGATCGTTCCAGGGGCTGAGGGCGTGGCAACACAGCGTAGTGACAGTCACCCGGTGTGTGCCCGTGTGCCATGCGCGTCTGGGGACTCGATCGTAAAGCCAGTGCTGAAGTGGTCTCATATGGAGCAATCCGAGCGGCGTGACAGCGGCTGCGGATGCCATATGCCCCAGGAGCCTCTGAAAAGATGTCAGTGGGGCCACTATTTTGCTGTCGAACTCTCTCAGACAGTTCAGCATTAGCGGAGCGCGCTCTCTGGAGAGGTGCGCTGTCATGGTGACCGAGTCCAGCTCCAACCCGAGAAAAGAGATCCTCTACACGGGGGCGAGTTTGCTCTTTTCTCGGTTGACCTGAAACCCCAATAGGTGGAGGTGCTGGAACACCTTGTCTCTGTGCAAAATCAAGTGCTCCCGAGAGAGGGCTAAAGTCAGCCAGTCACCGAGATAATTGAGTATGCGGATGCCCGCCAGCCAAAGGGGCGCTAGGGCACCCTCCGCGAGCTTGGTGAAGACCCGCGGAGACAGAGAGAACCCGAAGGGGAGGACTTGTACTGCCAGAATCGATCTTAACGCAGACCACAGAAACTGACAGTGGCGTGGAGTATGGAGACATGAAGTACGCGTCCTTCAGGTCTATTGCTGCAGACCAATCCCGAGGACGAACGCACCGGAGGATACGCTTCTGCATAAGTATTTTCAACGGCAGCTTGTGCAGACAGCGATTCAAAACGCGCAGATCTAGAATTGGCCATAGCCCACCGCTCTTTTTGGTAGGATGAAGTACAGGCTGTAAACTCGCTCTCCATCTCGGCTGGAGGGATCGGTTAGATTGCATCCTTCGCCAGGAGGACAGCAATCTTCTCTCGCAAGACAGGGGCGGGCACAGGGCTGACCCTGGTGAGAAACATCCCCGAGAACTTGGAAGGCCGTTCGCGAATTGAATCGCGTAGCCGAGTCTAATCGTGCGTATGAGCCACCGCGAAGGGCTAGCCCGTGCTAACCAGGCAGGCAGAGCTCTCGCTAATGACTGCATCGCTACGATCGCTGACGTACCAGCAGTGGGGCAGCGCAGAGTAGGAGTGCTAATCCGGGGAGCGCTGGGGTCCCGCGGAAGGGCTGGAGGCGAGAGATTCACTCACCTTACACCCAGACTCCGGAGGGGAGGGCTGGAGGTGTGAGAGAAAGAAGACCATCCTCCCAGACCTCGTGAGCAACTGGCGAAGTGCGCCGATCCTGCGAGCTGAAAGGCTTTTCATCGCGTCTCAGACTGGCAGTATTCAAGCTGTCACATCCAGGGAAGGGAAAAATGCTCTCTCTGAGGAGCCCGGCCCCCCACCGGGGAGAGAGCAGGTTCCCTCTTCTCCGGATGGCCCGTCTCAGGAGCGCTTCGCGGTCCGTTAACCGAACTTAACGGCACCCTGGGACGGGGAGCACTGGTTGCCTGTGAGGTTCTCGGCGCTGCCGCTGGCCAGAGGCGGGGGCGGAGCAGTACTCGTAGACGGGCGCTCTCAGCGACAAGCAGTGGATGTGGATGGTTCGGCGGGGCGGAGCGGTCTTACATCCCCACCGATGGATGGTCCATCGTATCTGACTGCACCGCCGTGAATTCCTGGGTGAATCCACCAACGGTGTTGCCGAACAAGCCAGACTGGTATATGGGGGAGTCAAGAAAGTTAACTTTTTCGACTCTACGCATATTTTTGCCCGGTTGCCAGGTTTAGCCCGAGGTGGCGCTCCTGGACCACTAACGTGGCCATCGTCCTTCCCGGGTCACACGCAGCGGACTTGAGGTCCGTGGAGCTCAGTCGGGTGCGGTGCGGGGCTTGTAACAAGCCTGGGTCGGAACCACCCTCGTGCAGCTGGGCCAGCGCGCGCACATGGACCCTGGCGTGCAGGGTGGAAACATCGTGGCCCGCGGCTGTGTGGGCTCTGGCTCCGGAGGCAGAAGACCAACACGCCTTGGACGAGAGTTGAAGCTGATTCCAGCAGAAGGAGGCACCACACGGGCCCGTGATGGCACTCTCAATCTGGGGAATCGACTTGTACTCCCTGGCTGCTTCACCATCAAGGGTGGTGAGGCAGAGGCGCACGCAGATCAGGCAGAGAAAGATGCCCTCAAGACTGCGTGAGCCCACTGTGCACTTCCAGGAAGAAAGGGATGGGAGGCTAGAAGGTCCTGCCTTTTAATCCTCCACATACACCCATCTAGTCGGTCCGGCCGCGGGGCTGGGGGATAAACAATCTTCAGACCCACGACCGAAACAGCCCAGGAAAGCACTGTTATCATGTCTGTTTCAAGATCGGCTGCCGCAGCGCTCGCTCCCGAGGGGAGGGAGCGGAGGAGGGGGGAATCTTTCATCAGATTATGACAGGCCAACCTCCGATGCAGCGGTGGACATCTGAGCCTCGATGTCATCAAGTGAGAGGGCGGCCATCCGAGGATGGAGCGCTTCTCTCACTCAAAGCTTGGATGGAGCGCGTAGAGGAGCGAGAGGTCCACAAGCCCGAGGGCGGCAGATTTACTCTCACTGTAACCCTCAGATCTGCCCGAGTGCCCACCGCAGAGCGGGGGACAACTGGGGTGGGTGGCCCTTTTGCAAAAGTGAACCGTGATCTTAACTGCGCAACAGACATGCCACCGAGTGATGGCATGCACTGCCTGCGAGCATTTATTAGCATTAACATGCTGGACCCCCCAACATGAAACGCAGTGCTCGTGCCCATCATCCGAGGACAGGAAACCACCGCATCCAGAAACGCACAGTCGGAGCGACGTCTTGAAAAAGACGTGCTGCACGACCGTGTTGCTCTTTTAAGAAAATTTGCAACAATGCATACCGCTCTGGAGGACCGAACCCAAAGGACGCCAGGCAAGGAAGAAACCCAGCTCGACCGTCTGCCGCTGCGTGTCACACACTCTGGACTGGGAGATTGCTCTCGTTCACTCTCTGTCTGAAACTCAGCTGGAGGAACCCTCATCGACTCTCTCAGAAGGCTGTTGAAGTCTCTGAAGTGAAAATGATGCTTGGTTTTATGCGTGCTGTGCTCCTGTAGCAAATTGATTGCAACGAGCATCATGTGTGCAAGCTGAAGCTGCCAACTCATTGGCATTTCATTGGCCCGTTTACATACTCTTTCAGATGATTGGCTTTCTGAATGAAATCCCCATAGTGGAAGTTTTCACATAGCATTAAAGTTCCCCTCCCGAAGTTGAACTCCTGGCATTCACTCCAAAGAGTTTAATTTTTGTCTCATCAGACCCGAGAATTTAGTTTCTTATAGTCTGAGAGTCCTTCGGATGCCTTTTGGCAAATTCCAGGCGGGGAGTGGCTTCTGTCTGGCCACACTACCAATACAGGCCTGATTGGTGGATTGCTGCACAGATGGTTGTCCTTCAATATGGAGTATTGTGTGTAGAATTTTGAGGAAATAAATGCATTTAATTCATTTTGGAATAAGACTAACATTAAAAAATGTGGAAAAAGTGAAGTGATATGAATATTTACCTGATGCACTGTATGTATATCAAACTTAATCAAATATACATTGTTTACTTGACAGTTTCTTATACATACTGCAATTGTCAGGGTTTTTTTCAGAACATCAGATGTTTTAACTGATGTGCTAATCTTTTAAATGTTTTTCAAACAGATAAGTATTTTGATGAATATGCCTCTTGACAAAGACTGAACATTTTATAGGAACAAGTAAGACATTTTAAAGATTAGCACATCAGTGCAGATAACACTGAATCTATGCCAAATAAATGATCACTTTGTGGTTAACAAAACACCCCATAGCTAAATGAATCCACTGCATTTATCATACAGCTCACAGCTAGAACAGAGTCTCTACTCCAAGCGAACACTAAAAAGGTCACCATCATGCAGTGATAATAAGGTGAAAATACATTCTGTCACCAAAATATGAAGTGCAAGATATGCTGTTCAATAGTAAAGGAATAGTTAAAGAATAGTCATCATTTACTCACAATTTGCTTGATATAGTTTGTTTCTACTGTCAAATACGAAGTAAGTTATTTCAAAGAAAGCTGTAAACCTGTAACCATTGATGTACAGGGTTTTTGTTTCTGTGGAAGTCAGTGGTTATGTTTTCAGCTTTCTTCAAAATGACTTTTGTGTTGAGTAAAGAATCTTAAAAAGTTATGGAACTCACTTGAGAGTGAGTAAACAGAGCAAATTTACATTTTTGGGGGTTAACTATCCCTTTAAGTCAAATCTAATCATTTTTTTTTCTTTTTGCTAATAAAATAATCTGTTTTTCACAGTCAGAGAAAGCATTAGGGATCAAATGTTCACTCAAACATGCAGGCCATGCTTGAGATATTTAAGAAAGCTGCAAAGCTTATGAATAATCAACTCATAAGTACACATTAAATTCAAGGAATTTTCTTTTAAAAAATAACTTAGACAATGTGAAAAAAGAGATTTAATAACTAGGAATAGCTAATCATACATTAGCATGTATGAAATGCTAATAAAAAAATACATACTAATAAGTCTATTATTGAAAGTAATAATTATAGCATTAGCATGACTACAAAAAATGATGAACAAAATGATCTGTTTTCATGTTTTGTTTATTGTTGGTTTGTTTGTTTTATAGTGGCAGATGTTGTGAGTGGCACAATGGTCAGCACATTTATTTGGCTTTTAAAAAAAGCTAAACAATTGTATTGCAATTAGCAAATTGTAAGATATTTTAATGCATAAAAATGAAAAGAATAACTGCAAATTGCAAGAAAACAATATAATATTATACAAATAAAATAATAATAATAATAATAAAAGGAAACATATCCTGTTAATATGTTATTTTTAAATATAAAATAATATTTAAAAATTTAAAATATTTTTTTTTCCCCATAGTCTACAGAACAAACCGTTGTTATACATTAACTGTCACGGTTGTGGATCTTTCTGTTTTTCTTGCATGTGTGTGTGTCTGTGTGTGTATGTGTGTGTGTGTGTGTGTGTGTGTGTGTGTGTGTGTGTGTGTGTGTTTGTGGGAAGTGGGTGTGTCTTGTTTGGGTTATCTTCACCGCGTGGTGTGTGTGTATGTTTGTTACATTCATCAGCTGGGTGGTCATGTGTTTTGTTACCACTCACAGCACACAGGTGTCTGCTATCAGTCACAGCTGTCGTGCCTTCCGTGCGCTATATATGTTCAGTATTTTGTAGATAGCGTTATCAGTCCGTTGTTTGTTCACTCCTGTGTCTGCTTCCTGTTAGACATCTGCTCATTCTGGTGAAGGGTCTTTGCCATAAGACTGTCTCATTTGGACCTTGTGCACATCTCCGTTTCATTGATGTTGTTACTACTGCCTGCTTTGAAGACAACATTATCTGTGAGAGACTTCACCCCAAATCCGCTACTCTAATGAACTTTACCATGTGTAAACTTGACGATTTCCTTGAGAGTTGCTCCATAGCGCTAACCTTTCCCTTCCCTCGATATCTGGTGAGATATCTGTGAGAGACTGCTATATGACGTTGGTTCACGGATGAACCTTTACCGCTGTTTGGCGTGTCGTATTCTGGTGTGAGCATCCTTGCCCCACACTATATCTGGTGAGATCAATACCAGTTGTGACTCTTTAAATAAATCAACTTGTTTTCACTTGCATTTGGATGTCCATTGTATATAATTGTGACAATAACTTACCTAATTACCCAAACCTGCCTAGTTAACTTAATTAACCTAGTTAAGCCTTTAAATGTCACTTTAAGCTGTATAGAAGTGTCTTAAGCTGTATAGAAGTGTCTTGGAAAAATATCTAGTAAAATATTATTTACTGTTGTCATGGCAAAGATAAAATAAATCAGTTATTAGAGATGAGTTATTAAAACTATTATGTTTAGAAATGTGTTGAAAAATTCTTCTCTCCGTTAAACAGAATTTGGGGAAAAAAATAAACAGGGGGGCTAATAATTCAGGGGGGGGGGGGGCTAATAATTCTGACTTCAACTGTATATAGGCTACATAATTTACATTAAATACAACCTGCGAAATCTGCTTGCTGGGAAAATCTGAGCTCATCCACCAGTGCATATCATGTGTATTGAAGCATAAGCTATTTCTCAGTTGCTGTTTTTTTTTCAAATTATTATGCTTGAGAGACTTCTGCTCCATTATGTTGTTACCACAATAGCATATTCGAACAAATAAATAACACATTCTAAGAAAAAATAGATGCATGGTTTAAAAAAAAATAGCTGGCACATCCCCAGTCACCAGCCTCTTGAAGAGTCCAGATGCAATAGCCCCTGTAAGTGTCATCTGAAATTTTCTCCCTGTGTGTAGGCTCAGTAATTTCAATTTTACAGCAAAGTATAATTATTTTGCTTCCCTTTCAAGTGAAATAAGTAAATGTTAAACACAGGAGGCTGAGAAAAATCTGTTACTTTTAAAAGAAAATTTCAGATGGCAACTCACTGAACCGACTATTGAGAGTTTGTGTTTCTGTGTTTGCCTTGTTAATATTCAGTCTGTTTGTTCCCTGATCAGATCTCCTGAAAAGTAAAAACTACACGTGTTGCTGCAAGATAAGTCTATCAAACTTTAATAAATGGTTTTGCCAATTATCTGATGTTTATCCTGATGATCTGTCACCTATTCACATTCTTCTGTAGTTAATGTGCATTTAAAGAGACTAATAGAATTAACATAAAATAACTCTCCTCATGAGTTTTAAATATTATTGATATTTTTCTTTACATTTTCTTTTACATTTTTTAACTTGTCTGCTCGTCACTGCAATCCCTGTTGCTTGGCAGCTGCCTTTGACTGGAGAATTACATCACCACACATCCCATCAGATATCAGTGTTGGCTCCGGGTTCTGTCTCTGTTCTTCCACTGTTTGTGACCTCAGCCTCCCGTTACTATTGAGATTTGGTGTCGTGAAATACTTGACAACACCTTGCACATACTCAGTAGCTAGAGCAATATAGAATAATGATTTAATTAAAGCTTAAGCAACAAAACTAATGGGATAGGTCACGTCAGAAGTTATTGCTGGCCTGAAATACAAAATTTAATTCTGAATTAAAAAGTAGTTTTTAAGATTTAAGCACTCCCTCTTTTATTTAGGGGGAGTAACAATTGTGCCAGATCAGACACATAATTATTTTGCTTTGTTCAACAAATAATACACCATCGACCTACCCAGGAAAGGACTGGATAGTCAGTGTGTAATGTGACTCCACCCCCCTCCAAGCCTCGTGAGGACAAAGAACTGACCACAGGCTAACCACATGCTCAACAGAGGGAGTTCTTCACATCAAAAAAGGAACGCAAGTAACACTTTCAGATTACCACTGAACTGGTGTAAACTAAATGTAACCCTAAAGCAGAGGTGTCCAAACTTGGTCCTGGAGTGCTGGTGTCCTGCTGACCTGCTGAGTTTAACTCCAAATTGCCTCAACACACCTGTCAGGACACTGCACTTTTCTCCCCATAGACTTCCATTCATCAAGCTTGGTGAACTCTGACCTGCGAAATCGCATCATGTGATTGCGTGAGACCAATCGAAGATCAAAACATGACCTCTCTGGGCTGAAATTTAAAATATATGTTTCTTGTTTAATCCCGTCCCTTTTCGCAGCGCTGTACGGAAAAAAAATATATATTAGCAAGCCCAAACTCTTGTGTGAACGCAGCTTAGGAGCTTGATTAGCTGGTTCAGGTGTGTTTGATTAGGGTTGGACATCGACCCTCCAGGACCGAGTTTGGACACCCCTGCCCTAAAGAGACCATAGAAGGGTTAAATTGATTATTTTTGGTTCGCTTGGTTTGGTCTTTCTGAGGTTTTTACATCATTACACACTCTCAACTTCTTCTCTACAACATGTATGAACATACCTGTCAACATTGGGATGTATAAATAAGGGAAATGCCCACCATAATAAGGGATTTCCCCGAGCCCAATAACCCCCCCCCCCACCACCACCACCACCACCCCACACCATTCAGAGAAAGACTGAAAATACGGGAAAATACCTTTATATGATGATAGAGGGATAGAACTGTAAAATACGGGAGAATCCCAGGAAAAAGGGGAGGGTTGACATGTGTATGAATGTGTGTTTCTGTTAGGTGTTACTTTCTGATAGATTAGTCATTCATTCATTCATTTTCTTTGCGGCTTAGTCCCTTTATTAATCTGGTGTCACCACAGCAGAATAAACCGCCAACTTATCCAGCACACATTTTACACAGCGGATGCCCTTCCAGCTCCAATCCATCACAGGGAAACATCCATACATACTCATCCACACACATACACTATGGACAATTTAGCCTACCCAATTCACCACATGTTTTTGGACTTGTGGGGGAAACCGGAGCACCGGGGGAAATGCACGTGAACACGCAAACTCAATTCAATTCAATTCCACACAGAAACGCCAACTGACCCAGCTGAGGCTCGAACCAGTGACCTTCTTGCTGTGAGGCGAACGTGCTACCCACTGCACCACCATGTCTTAAATGTCTTTAACTTTGATTATGTTAAACATAAATGGGTTTTTATTTTTGATAGCAATAGCCGTAATTGAAGTCAACTGAGCAACGTTCGAACAATCATTGGGCGATTTGATTTAAAGAGTCGATTCTTTTGAAGCCCCATTTAAATAATTCTTCAATTCACATTGAGCTAATTTGCTACAGGGGTTTGCAAATATGGTCGCCAAGTGAAAAGACTTTCATAGGACTTTGCTGAGACTTGCATTTAAATGTGGTTGTCTCTCCTAAAATGTTCAGTGTGTGTGTGTGACCTGTGTTTCTAATGTCCATATGTGAAGAGAAGAAAGAACGAAAAAAAGAATTACTGACTCTAAACATTTAGAATTTGTCAGTAAAATTGTCGACAATTATATGATTCATACTACATGTCTAGTTGAGCGCCTGTGTAGGAACTGTAGATGTGGATATTGAAGTCTGACGTGCATGTATGACTGAACTGCATGCAAAGATGAATCTCAACCTTGACTTGGCTTTCATCGCCGCATATGCTGAGAGGTTTCATTTAAATAAAAGCGAAGCATTAATCACTCAGCCCCAGTTAAGAAGGTACTTCAGTTCCATCAGATGACCTCACACTGATCACTTCAAATACGGAGCTGAATTATACCACCGTTTTGAAGTTCAAATCCACAGTCACACACTGTGTCCTGTGAATATTATCTTGACCGAAGCATGTCAGAATCGGTAATGAGCGGAGTGAATGCTGGGATACAATTTCAGTAAAATATGCTGAACTTTTGCATGGAATTCTGCACTCTCACATTTTTAAACCGCAGAGCTTATGGGCACGACAGGCATTTACATAAATATGAATTCATGCATATTGCAAATCAGCACCAGCAAGTTATGGGAATAATCAAGTTGCATCAATTGCAGTGGGCCATCTGAAGGAAGTTAGAGAGCTCACTGACACTGAATAGATTTGCACAGCAACACAATACATACTAAAGGTGAAATAGGTTAATGAGTTCTATAGGATTTTCTGTGGCGTGGTCCGTGCTCACAGCTATTTTTCCCATAAGAGGCACTGTATTCTAAAAAATTGTTTAGCAATATCAGTTTTTCAATCACTTCTAGTTCTGCTTGGTGGAACAAAAGAATCTGAATACACCGGGCACGGATGAGTAAATGCTATTCAGATGTTTAATTACAGGTGCGTTTTGTTCTATCCCTAGAGCACAGCTCTTCTTACAGCCATAACAATTGCGTTTAGAGTGGTAGAAACAATGTCAGAACAGTTTAAAATCCTCAACACTGGAAACCAACAGCGCACAGCACTAAGAATAGACATGACACTTTAGGAATAATCAGTGTGTTATCTCAATTCAACAAAACCAGTTTATAAAGATTAGAACTGATAGTTCATTCAAAAAATAAAACATTATCATCATTTACTCTCTCTTATTAATTTTATCATTTTCTTTTTAGCTTAGTCACTTTATTAATCTGGAGTCGCCACAGCAGAATGAACCACCAACTTATCCAGCACGTTTTATGCAGCGAATGTTCTTCCAGCTGCAATCCATCTCGTGGAAACATCCACACACACTCATACACTACGGACAATTTAGCCTCCCGAATTCACCTCTACCACATGTCTTTGGACTGTGGGGGAAACCAGAGCACCTGGAGAAAACCCTTGCAAACGCATGGAGGACATGCAAACTCCACACAGAAACGCCAACTGACCCAGCCGAGGCTCAAACCAGCGACCATCTTGCTGTGAGGTGACAGCATTGCCTACTGCGTCACCCTACTCTCTCTTATGATCTTTCAAATCCATTTGATATATGTGCCCAGGGCTACATTTATGGGAACCGGGATTTCAAATAAATTACTGGGCCACGTTTTCTCCAAGCGACAACATTCCACTCTCTCATGAAGACAATATGGAAGTAACTGAAATTGCAATTCATCGGGCCTTTGGGGCTGACTCCAGGAGTTCCAGATGTTCACTGACTGCAATGCTAAATTGGCCAATTTTACAGCTGATAAAAACATGTTTACAGCCTGGTACAAATGATTGTTTTGTTTCATATTGCTAATATTACCCTTCATGACAACTGTGAGGGGGGTAAATATTTTAAGAACCCATCCGTTTCATTTTTATTAAGTTATATTAAGTGTGTATAATTAAGGGCATGGCCACTTGAGTGACAGTTAGGTCTTGCTGGTCGCCGTCACTTCACCTTAGCTGATTCCAGCTGATTCTAAACTCAACATATAAAACTCAACATATAAACTGTATTTTTGTTTTGTTTATGTGGCTTTACACAGTCAATTTTGGATTTACAATTATCAGATAATATGGCATGCTGTGTGTACTTAATTGTGCTCACAAACTATTCAAGTTGCCTCTATTTCCCAGGTGAGTGCAATTCTGACATACTTATTTACCATGTCTTATATAAATGTATTTGTTTTACTTAAGTTAATTGAGCATTTATAATTTTCTTTAGAACTTGAATGAACTCCAGAATCTGTCAGATTGATTAGCTGTAGGCTATAGAACATCTGAAACACTGTCACACAGTTGTATGTATTTGGAAGTAATTTGTGTTCTTTTTCTGTAAAAAAAAAAACGTCATAAGTACAATGTTTAGTGACTCAATGTATTACAACAGTGTTTTTAAAAGACTAAACACTTTATTCATATAGTATACAACCAAGCACATGTGGTCAGAACACAAACGAGTCACATTATTGGCTAATAATTCTGACTTCAACTGTAGCTATGTAACAATCTGCATAACAGATAATATTCAAAAAAAGCATAAAGAGGGACTATAATTGAAACTAAAATTGAAATAAAAAATAGTTAATAAAATTGTACATAAATATCAAATGAAAAACTAAAGTAATAATACATTTAGTCGACACGGTGGCTCAGTTGATAGCACTGTCACCTCACAGCAAGAAGGTTGCTGGTTCGAGTCCCGGCTGGGTCAGTTGTCATTTCTGTGTGGAGTTTGCATGTTCTCCCCTTGTTTGCGTGGGTTTCCTCTGGGTGCCCATGTTTCCCACACAGTCCAAAGACATGCACTATAAGTGAATTGAATTACTTAATTGGCTGTAGTGTATGTGTGTGAATGTATGGGTGCTTCCCAATAATGGGTTGCAGCTGGAAAGGGCATCCGCTGTGTAAAACATAGGTTAGATAAGTTGGCAATGCCTTCCGCTGTGGCGACCCCTGATGAATAAGGGGACTAAGCCGAAGGAAAATGAATGAATGAATAAATTTAACAATAAACAGTAAATTAATAAGTAAAGCTTAAATTGTAACATTGAAAAAAATAACAAAATGCACAAACATGTATAAAAAATTATAATAATTAAACATTTAAAGTAAAATAAAAAAATCTAATATAAAAAGACAAATAATGCAACAATCACACTAGTTGAGACTTGAGATTTTGATTTAAAATGTACTTTTGGCTTACGAGGAAACGTGACAACCCACAAAAGCACGACAAAGTCAACTTGTTCACAAGTGAGTGTTCATGATGATAATCCAAACTGACGGTTTCCTGAAGAGCAGAAGATTTTCTGCGAGACAATAAGAGACAGCTTGAGGGCATTACAGACAGAATTACTAAAACAAATTGAAGACAGGAGGATGCAGAAGGCAGTGTGATTACAGCTGAGGATATAATAAACAGAGAAACATCGACAAGGACAGAGTGAAACCTCGTTAGCTGCAGTGGAAACACGTAATCTACCTCCTCATCCTCCGCAGAGACCCTTCTGAACCACGGGGAGCTGAAGACATGTGCCAGTCACTCTGTGTGCTTCAGCATATGTTCACCATCTCACGGTTTGATGAAGCTGTGCCAGATCTGACCTCCTGCATTGCCCCAGCAGACTATAGCTCAGTGATGGTCACTTCTCACAGCATGAACACATGAAACACGCTGACCGATAGCCTTTCTGTGCTTTTGAAGGTCTCTTTTGTCCTTTTTAAGCCATTTGAAAGTTTTTTTAAGTCAAAGCACCTAAAAATGTAACTTATTTTTTCACAGCAACGAACAAACACATAGAAGTCATTCATTTATTCATTTTCTTTTCCGCTTAGTCCCTTTATTAATCAGCGGTTGGAACAGCAGAATGAACCTCCATGTTCTATGCAGCGGATGCTTTTCTAGCTGCAACCCACCACTGGGAAACACCCATACACACTCTTTCACACACATACACTACGGACAATTTAGTTTATTCAATTCACCTATAGACCATTTCAATATAGTGATGCTATTGCCCCTTGAGCATTTTCTGCTTGTTGTTAAACTATTTCATATCGATAACAAGAGGTGATCCAATCTTAACTAGATGTTATTACAGCTGTCGTAACAATATTTATCAATATGTGGAACTTTTTGGACTCTCAGAAGCGATGTAAATATATAACGTAAAACAGAAAATACGTCAGGACCATTGTTGTTGTTTACAGCTCTCAAAATGGTCTATAGCGCATGTCTGTGAACTGTGGGGGAAACCGGAGCACCCGAAGTTAAACCCAAGCTAACACGGGGAGAACATGCAAACTCTGGACTCGAACCAGCGATCTTGCGGTGAGGTGAACGTGCTACCCACTGCGCCACAGTGATGCCATAGAAGTGATTTTGATTCCAAATATCATTGTTACTGTGTATTAAAAACAAAATCTAAATTACTAAAAGACGAAATTATCGGTGCAATTGCATGGCGTTTTTGCCTGCTGAGATTCATGGAAGTGTGCAGTCAGAACATTATCAAAATGACACCAGGGTCCTGTTGATCTTTACTGCTTGATTACATTGTTTTGAGGAAAGCAGAATTGCAAGCTAGAGATATATTGTCTATAATAAGGTCATTTTAGTCATTTAAGTAATATAAAAAGTAAATGAACAGAAACACACAAATGCTTTCCACTGTCCAATCTGTTTTTACGGAGTAAATAGATTGTCTATTTCATAATCTCAAACCTAATAAAAGAATTTAGATTTTATGCCAACACAGAAATGCCAACTGACCCAGCCGAGGCTCCAACAAGCAACCTTCTTGCTTAGGGCGACAGCATTACCTACTGTGCCACCGCGTCGCCTAGATTTTAATATTATATCATATTAATCTTATCTGTGAGTTGGATATTGCTCATACATTATACAGTATTAAAAATGATGAGTTGTATTAAACCATTGCTGGGTCAAATATGTACAACAATTGGGTTAAATTATATAATTAAAAGGGACAGTTCACTCAAAACTGTGAAAATTGTGCAATCATTTACTCACCCTTGTTCCAAATCAGACTTTATTTCTTCCCTTGAATGTAAAATAAGATATTCTGAAGAAAGCTGGAAAGCTGTAACCATTAATAATAATAATAATAATAATAATAATAATAATAATTCATTTTATTTGTAAATGGCGCCTTTCTGGACACCCAAGGTCACCAAACAACAAGCATTAACAGCCATACCAGAACAAATTTAAACAAATAATAAAACATTGCCAAACAACATTTAAAAGGTACAAACACATCATGAGTATAAAATAACATGATAAAAGATAACCTGCTTAAAAAGATGGGTCTTGAGACGGTATTAAAGACTATCACTGCTCCTTAGGTCCAGGGGAAGCGAGTTCCATAGCCGAGGAGACATGTAGCTAAAAGATCTGGCTCCCATTGTCCTTACTCAAGTGCGAGGTGGCACCAGGGAGAAAAAGTTGGCTGGTCTAAGAATGTGAGAAGGGGTATAAATATGGAGAATGAAGTCATCGTGGGATGAAGTCCTAGAGATGACACAAGCTGCATGGTTCTGAACCAGTTGGCGTTCATGGAGAAGTTTAGAAGGAAGCCCAGTGAGAAGTGCATTACAGTAGTCAAAACATGAAGTAACTAATGCATGGATGAGAATTGGGAGAAATTTGAGAATTGGGAAATGGGTGGAGACGAGTAATATTACACAGGTGGAAATATGCAGTATGTGTAATATTATTGATGTGACCTTCAAACAAGAGTGTGCTATCCAAGATGACACCCACATACTTGACCTGCAGAATTGTGCAATTATCAATATCTATTGTAAAATTATCAGATTTATCCAAAACACTTTTAGTCCCAATGAGTAGGCCTTCAGTTGTGTCACTATTTGATTTAAAAAAGTTAGCTGAAAGCCAGATTTTTATTCCAGCTGAAGATCAGGTCAAAGCAGGAGAAAAAGAACTGGAGGGTATGGTGGACAGGTAGAGCTGAGTGTCATCAGCAGAGCAATAAAAATGTGACCTTTGACTTCTATAGCATTTGCCATTTACAGGTTTTCATTTTACATCAATATGTCTTATTTAGTGTTACACAGAATTAAGAAACCCATAAAGATTTGGATCTATGTGAGGAAGAGTATAAGCAATTAGGGTGTGCTATCCCTTTAAGTTTAATAGAAAAAAAAAACAGCTATTAAGTTTGTCCATATTTGACCCATCATTGGATTAATACAACCCATTTTTTTAACAAGGCATTGTTTCCCTGATAAAACCATGAATTTTGTAGATTGCAATTACTAAAATTATATATTACTGTAATTACTAATAGATGTTATAGTATATCTATCTATCTATCTATCTATCTATCTATCTATCTATCTATCTAT
>CAIGQZ010001455.1:684372-707236 GCA_903798205.1 Danio tinwini | reverse complement strand
ATTTTATTCTAAAATCAGTACAAACTGAGAAATCAAACTACCGCTACTGTATGATGTATAAATTTGCCCTTAATTTAATGTTTTCACAATCCTAATTAATAAAATGACTAATTAGTCTATATTAAACAGGCATACACAAAAGTCTCATTATCACTTTTCTTTTCACAAATTGCTGTCTCTATCAATCTGAGCACAAACACTTAATCCGTTCTAAAAATGTGTACACCATCTCTAAGGAAGTGTAATAACCTGATTGAGGTATGTTAATAAGAGCTCACCTTTCTAACACATCTTGCTCAGTCTGTCACTTAACAGAGCATGTATTTATGTCCTTATTATACTTCCTTCAAGAGGCATTCAATTTAAAGCTCTGAGGTCAAGCCTGTCATTTTCTTCCCAACAAAGATCTGAACCTGCTAAATCTTGTTTTAAGAGTTGTGTATATGAAATTAAATTAGAACTAAGTTTCCAAGTTGCCTTATAGTGAATGCAAAAAGGTCAGTTGTCTCTGTTCTAGTGTAGAAACGAGCACTGCTGCTCACACAGACATCATCTTCAGACAAAACACGTGTGTTGGTGAGTCAATGAAATTTGTTGACCAACTTGAACAACAGTGAAATCCCAAAGGGGACGTTTTTGGTTAAATTTCAGATCATATAGATTTCAAAAATAATGACTAAAATAAAATAAAAAACTATATAAATGTTCATGGTAATATATTTCCAAAATGTACCCTGTAACTTGTGTTGATTGTGTTCAGTAAATCAGTTTTCCCCATTCACCATATAAAGTATTCACGCTTTTTTAAATTTTTGTCTTGTTTAAGAAAACATAGGAGACATAACATAAGAGTTGTGTTTATCATGTTGCAAATACGCACTCTACTCATCTCACTTTCACAAAAATGAAAATATTAACAAATTCTGTTTAATACATACATAGAAGGAACAAATCATTTTCAGTCATTTAATCATGAAGCATCAATCCTCAGAACAATATAATCTCTGTGGATATGTATAATGCACAAGTGTTGTGTTGGAATTAACAGATCCATGGTGATTTTTAGTAACCACTGAGCCTGAACTGACTCAACAGGAGAAAGAACAAAAGACAATATCATCATGAATAACACACAAATTAAGGAGGATCTGTCTGTCTGCTCTCAGTCCATTTTACAGAAGCAAAGTATTATTTTTAACAGCAGTATTAAGGGTATTAGGGTATTTTAGATAAATTAGCTTTTTTTTTTTTTTAATGGTTGGCAGCTAGCTCTCTGCAACTCTCACATGGTTGCCCACTGAAGCTAAGCAGGGCTGCACCCGGTCAGTACTTGGATTGGAGACCACATGGGAAAGCTAGGTTGCTGCCGCAAGTGGTGTTAGTGAGGCCAGCAGGGGGTGCTCAACCTGAGGTCTGTGTGGGTCCTAATGCCTCAGTATAGTGATAGGGTCTTTTGGATGAGACATTAAACCCAGGTCCTGACTCTCTGTGTTCTGTGGTTTCGAAGGATGTCCTTCGAAAAAGAGTAGGGGTTTAACCCTGACATCCTGGCCAAATCTGCCCACTGGCCTCTGTCTGTCATGGCCTCCTAACCCTCCACATATCATAATTAGCTTCATCACTTTGTCTCCTCTACACCAATTAGCTGGTGTGTGTGGTGTGCAGTCTGGCACAAAATGGCTGCAGTCGTGTCATCCAGGTGGATGCTGCACACTGGTGGTGGATGAGGAGATTCCCCCAATGTGTAAAGCACTTTGAGTGCCCAGAAAAGCGCTATATAAATGTAAGAAATTAATAATATTATGTTGGAATATTAGTGTTGGAAATTGATTTTATATTAGTCTTCAAATGTTAAAGGGTATTTATGATGAAAATCATCTTTTGTAAGGTGTTTGGACAGAACTGTGTGTAGATATAGTGTGTCCACAATCATACTGGAGTGATATAAAGACAATAAGTCTCTTTTTTAATTTTCTGAAGTTAAAAATAGGATTCAAATTGCTCCCATTTTGAGGCCCACTGCAACGTGACATAGGAGTGCAGTCTCCCCACCCACCGAATTGATTGACAGCCGCGTATTAACATGTCTTCATAGTAATGCGTATAATCAGTAAGATAACTTCATAATTCTTCATCACAGTGTCAGTCAGTACAATTATAAAAGAAAACGCTTCCATCCTGGTTTATGGACATGTTTATTTTGTCCATTAACATAACGGATGTCCATACAGCATATTGTATATTAACATGTATCCTGTCACATTTGCCCTGCAAAAACAGTGCTAAGCTAAACACGTGTGTGAGTGCATGTACACGTGCAAACTTTATAATGACTTTGTGTGTGAGACACAATGTAGAAAGACTTGAATTAACTCCTCAACAAATACAGCAAATAACCGTTGGGAAAGTTCTTACTGTAGTAAGCGAGATTTGCTTTGTTCTTGTCTGTCACTGTGCTGCTTATGCGTGAGACGCAGCAGGAGAAGCTACACACATCTTAGCAATAGTGAACCATCTCTTGGCTCTGACATGCACGTGGGAACGATGGGCGGGGAAAACCAGCTTATTTCCATTAAAGGCACAGGCAACAAAAACAGCTACAAAGTCAAAACAGCTCAAATTTCCAATATACACAAAGGTATAATAAATAATCTGATGGGTATTTTGAGCTAAAACTTTACAGACACATTCTGGAGGCACAAAAAACTTATCTTAAATCTTGAAAAAGGGGTAAAATAGGTGCCTTTTATGGCTCGTTTCCACTGACTGGTATGGTACGGGTCGGTGCGCTTTTATGGCAGTTTCCACTGTCAAAAGGCGTACCGAACTGAACCGTACCGTGCCACTTTTTCGGCACCCTTTCGAAAGGGTACCAAACATGAGAAAGAGTACCAAAAGGGTCCCAAAGGCGGAGCTAGACGCGCAGCTGAACGATATTGGTTTACAGAGTTACGTCACAAGCACTGGAATCTTTTCTGGGAGCGTCCTAGGCTCTTCCGCGCTGACGGGCTGCATCCTAGTCGAGCTGGAGCTGAACTGCTGTCGGACAACATCTCTAAGATGCTTCGTTCTGTCTGACTAGTAAGAAAAAATTCACATTTTACCCATATAGACTCTTGTTCGTCCAACTTAAATTATAGTAACACATGTCTAGAGTACCCCATAGAGACTGTGTCTGTTCCTCGTGTTATTAGATCAACAATTAAACGTACTGTGTGCTCTAGAAAAAATCTATTAAGAATAAAAGCTGAAAATCCAATAAAAAGGGATAATACTAACTTCGTAAAGCTTGGTCTCCTAAACATCAGGTCATTAGCACCTAAAACACTTATCATAACTAAAATAATAACAGATAACAATCTTAATGCACTCTGTCTCACTGAAACCTGGCTGAAACAAAATGACTATATTAGCTTAAATGAAGCTACTCCTCCAGGATTCTCATATAAGCATGAGGCTCGTCAAACTGGTCGTGGTGGTGGAGTTGCATCAATCTTTAGTGATATTCTTAATGTTAGTCAGAGAAAGGGACTTATGTTTAACTCCTTTGAAGTATTAGCTCTTAATGTTATGCTACCAGATATTATGCAAAAACCTACGATATCTCTTGCTATAATCACCATATATAGACCCCCAGGACCCTATGTCAATTTTCTAAAAGAGTTTTCTGATTTTATTTCTGACTTACTAGTTAAAACTGATAAAATACTAATTGTAGGAGACTTTAACATCCATGTAGATGACTCCAATGATACACTAGGGCTCGCCTTTATGGATCTACTACATTCACTTGGGATAAAACAAAATGCGGTTGGTCCAACCCATCGCTTAAAGCATACATTAGATCTAATATTGTCTTACGCAATTGAGGTCTTTGATGTAGACATTATAGCACAAAGTGATGATATTACAGACCACTACCTCTTGCTATATAAGCTGCGTTCACCTGAAATTATCAGATCTGCACCAATATACCGCCCTGGTAGGACTATCGTTCCATCCACTAAGGATGAATTCATAAGTAACTTACCTGATCTTTCTTTAATTCGAAACGTAAATGACCCGCAAACGTAAATGACCTTGATGTAGTAACCAGCAGTATGGATGCCATCTTTACTAGCACACTAAATACGGTGGCACCCATTAAATTAAAAAAGGCTAGAGAGAAGAAAACTACACCATGGTACAATAGTCATACTCGCGCTCTCAAAACAGCAACCCATGCCCTGGAACGTAAATGGAAAAAAACTAACTTAGAGGTTTTTAGAATTGCGTACAAAGACAGTATGTCCAGCTATAGGAGGGCTCTTAAATCTGCCAGGGCTGAGCACCTCCGCAAACTGATTGAAAATAATCATAACAATCCTAGATTTTTATTTAGCACCATTGCTAAATTAACAAATAATCAGTCATCCTTGGAACAAAATGTCCCACCGCATATTAGTAGTGATGACTTCATGAATTTTTTCAGTGATAAAATAGAAGACTTTAGACAGAAAATTGAAGATGTTAAACTTTCTGCACCACCTTATACTCCAGATCCAGTAAACATTCCACTGAATTAAAATAACCTACAATGCTTCAAAACCATGGAACAGGAAGAGCTAGATAAAGTTATAAATAGTTCCAAACCAGCTACATGTATGTTAGATCCAATTCCAACAAAATTACTGAAAGATTTGCTACCTGTTATAGGAGAACCTCTCCTTAACGTTATCAACTCTTCTTTAGCTTTAGGCCATGTTCCAAATCCTTACAAGCTAGCTGTTATTAAACCTATTATTAAGAAACCACAACTGGACCCCAGCAACCTAGCTAATTATAGGCCTATTTCAAATCTTCCGTTTATGTCTAAAATACTTGAAAAAGTTGTTTCTACCCAATTATGCTCCTTTCTGCAGATGAACAATATTTTTGAAGTGTTTCAGTCAGGTTTCAGGCCTCATCACAGCACAGAAACCGCATTAGTGAAAATAACCAACGATTTACTCTTAGCTGCTGACCAAGGGTGCATCTCACTATTAGTTCTACTAGATCTTAGCGCCGCTTTTGACACCATTGATCACAATATCCTCATAGACCGCTTATATTCTACAGGTGTCCAAGAACAGGCTCTTCAATGGTTTAGGTCATACTTAGCTGATCGTTACCAGTTTGTGAATATTAATAGACAACTTTCACAAGTAAGACTGGTAAAGTACGGGGTCCCTCAAGGATCAGTTTTAGGCCCTTTGCTGTTTACAATATACATGCTTCCCCTGGGGGACATTATTAGAAAACATGGGATCAGTTTTCACTGCTATGCAGATAATACTCAATTATACATTTCAACTAAACCGGATGAGATGTCTAAACTGTCTAAGCTAACTGAGTGTATTAAAGATGTTAAAGACTGGATGACCAACAATTTTCTTCTCTTTAACTCAGACAAAACAGAATTATTACTTATTGGGCCTAAATCCGGTATACAGCAGTTCTCACAACTCGACCTGCAATTAGAGGGATACAAAGTTAGCGTTAGCTCTACTATAAAAGATCTGGGTGTCATATTAGGCAGCAATTTAACCTTTAAAAATCATATATCCCATGTCACAAAAACTGCCTTCTTTCATCTAAGAAATATTGCTAAATTGCGAAATATGCTATCCATCTCAGATGCAGAAAAGCTAGTGCATGCTTTCATGACTTCTAGGCTGGATTACTGTAATGCTCTGTTTGCTGGTTGCCCAGCATCCTCTATTAACAAACTTCAGCTAGTACAAAATGCAGCTGCCAGAGTTCTTACCAGGTCTAGAAAATATGATCATATCACCCCAATTTTATCCTCCTTACACTGGCTGCCTGTTAAGTTTCGTATTGAATTTAAAATATTGCTTCTTACCTATAAAGCCTTAAATAATCTAGCTCCTGTTTATTTAACCAACCTCTTGTCTCGCTACAATCCAACCCGCTCTTTAAGATCTCAAAACTCAGGGCTTCTTGTAGTACCTAGAATAGCTAAATCGAGTAAAGGAGGTCGAGCCTTCTCATATATGGCCCCTAAACTCTGGAATAGCCTTCCTGATAATGTCCGAGGCTCAGACACACTCTCACTCTTCAAAACTAGATTAAAGACCTATCTTTTTAGCAAAGCATACACTTAGTGCATTACATAGCGGTATGACGCATGATGTGCCCCACACACGATTTTGCTTCTTGTTTATATACACTATGAACAGCAGCTATGCTAATTATTCTCCTTATTCTGTATTTCCACCTGGGGGTACTCATCTCGAGACCCTCAGACTATGCAGTGCCACTGATGCGATCCAAGACCAGCGACGAGACGATCCCAAGGTTTCCGGACCAGGCCGTATCCTGAGCTGCTGCTGTGGTGGTCATGATGGAGAGCATAAGACTGATTCCTGTGATGCTCCAAGGTCAAACGTGTCTTCACGGAGGTCCAGCTACTGCGCCTAGACTGCAGCTCTGCACAAGACGTTTAGCCATAGGAGAAATGGTCGTGCCCAACTGAGCCTAGTTTCTCTCGAGGTTTTTTAAATTCTTCACTTTCGCCAATTGGTGAAGTTTTTTCCTCGCCGCTGTCGCCACTGGCTTGCATGGTTCGAGATCTGTAGAGCTGCGCATCGATGGAATTGCTCCTCAGTGTTTGGACTCTCAGTAGTGAATATTAAACCACACTGAACTGAGCTAAACTGAACTGAACTTAAACACTGAAAACTGAACTGACACTGTTTCAATTCACTATAAACTTCCATGTGAAGCTGCTTTGACACAATCTACATTGTATAAGCGCTATACAAATAAAGATGAATTGAATTGAATTGAATTGAACAAGCTCACGCAACAAGCCAGAATGAAAACAAAGGAGCCGCCATGTTTTCATACACAGCCGAGAGACTATATATCCATATAATAACATATAATAATGAGCCCTGTTCAATCTGGGCTCAAACGAACCTTGTCATCTTGATGAACAGCCACAATACCAAAAAGAAGAGCAGATTTTACCCTGTGCCCCATAGTTTTTTTACGAGCCAGTCTGAAGCCAAGCGGTTTTGCTTTTTTTCTTACGCCACTATATTTAAATTAACAAACTTCTTGAGCTGATAATAACGTGCACTTGATTAATGATGTGCTTTTGAAAAAAAACAAAAGGAGAAGCCGGAAAAAAAGGAGCACATTATTTTTTCAGCAAACGTGAACAAACTGCCATGTTTAACTATTATCATCAACTTTTGGACTATTGTGAACTCGGAATGACGGAATTACTTTCTAACAAGAGGCTTCACGCGCTGCTGAAGATTAAAGACACATTTAATCATGAGAGGTCTGCACTGACTGGGCTCTATTTCCTGCTGTTTTGAACTCAAATAAGGACTAAATGTATGCTGTGTGTAGTTTTTCTGTAAGTGGTAACATATCAGAGACTGTAATGGTCTGTATGTGTTCATATATGTTGCATTTATTTATTTATTTTATATAATTGCAGACGTTACAGCAGGCTATTTCACACTGTCTGCAGTTATTATCAACTCATGTTCATTGAAAAGTTAGTAATAAGCATGTATACAGAAGTATTTATGTGTGTAAAGCATCTGTTTTGTGAGAAGTGCTTCTCATATGATATGTGAGCGACCTGTACAGCTTTACTGTAGACATTTTCTCGAGCGAAAATGACGTTGACTGCAACTTTCTGTTGTACACCACGCCCACCAAAAGAGTACCATTGGTACCCTTTTAGCAGTGGAAGTGCAAGCCTGATAAAGGTGACCCATACCATACCGTACTGTACCAGTCGGTGGAAACAAGCCATTAATAGGAATGAAAGAAAGCTTTTAGATATAAATCTGTAATGGACATTTGTTATGCTCATCGTTGCAGCTCCATTAAAGGCATGTTAAGTAAAAGCTGCTTTTAATAGCGGTGAGAAGTTTGTCACACATGAACCTTATGAAATAGTTGTTCATAAATACTTTGCATGCAAGTCAAGGGCAATTGAGGCAGGTAAAAACTAGCAAAGCAAGTATAAGCTGTTACCTCTTGATGTCACTTAGTGATACAGTCTGGAGGTGGAATGAATAGTCTAAGGAACTTTTGAACCTGGAGAACACAATCTTGCATATGCAGGGTTGGAGGAATCAATTGCCTGAAGTGGTTAAAAAGGCCCCTGAAGAAGCAAGCTGACACCTGAACTTATCTTTTTGTTTCCCAAGCCGATTAAAGGTCATGAAATGAGTTTGTAAAAACTTAGTTTAGTAGCTAACTGACAAATACCTCATAACATTTCTCTCTCTTAACTGTTGCATAATATAATAAAATGTATATTTAACCTGATTAAACCATGGTTAAAACATCTTTACACATTTTCCAGCAAAGCTTAGAGGTTTTTGGGAAATAATCTATCCACTAGTGCTTAAGACAAGAATGCTGGCAAGCGATGGTTGCCACTTGAGCTGCAAATCCCTTCTGAGGGAGAACTTGTAACAGGTATGGAAAGACACTGGAGGGTAAGCTTAGCATGCTCAGAAAGCTCTGATTGTTTTCCATGATGCAAGTTGATTTTCCTTATTGTCTACGGCAGCAAATAGTTGTTAAAGAGGAATCAACACCTGTAAACAAGCCTGTGTTGGTCTTTAATGGGCCCATTTAGGCAAGCATAAGGGTACCAAGTGGGCTGTGAGTGTGTGGACATTGAGAGTTTGCTCACTGCCAAAATGTTGGCCACTAGTGTTGGCCCTGCATGGACAGCCCTCACCTAGCCCCCAGGAAGTCCTTACAAGGCTCACACAATGCCTGTGTTACCCACCTCAGACGGAAGAGACCCATACGGGTAAGTGAAATGTACAGCCAGGTGTCTGCAGAGAATTAAAGAAACAAGCAAATACAGTGAGCTCTAGGTGTATTTAATGAACCTGAGATACTCTGTTTAACATCTTTTATGCACTAAGTGCCCTCTACAGGATACACAAAAATAACTTTGTAATTAGCTTAACCAAACATTATAGTTAATGCATTCAAAATACATTCAGTTAACCTCTTAATTTTTTTTAAGTAGGGGGGGTTCTTTAATTTATTTGCACACATTACATATTTATTGGCCCTCTTCACTCTCCCCTTTTTTTAGATGGTTCCTTAAATCTAAATGACCTCTTTACCCATTATTTTGCTTTGATCTCTCTTCTTTTTTTTCTAAACTCTGTACATATTATAACACCAATGACAGCAAGGTGATATGATGGTTCACCCAAAGCATCTTCACCTGTCTCTTAAACAGCTCATATTATTGTAAATGAGATGCTCTCTCATTTGGTGAAACACTTTTAGACAACATTACACGACATCTAAGTAGGGAGCACAGCATTCATCTTGAATACCCTCCTTCCATGCATTGTTAAAACCCCGTTGTGGCATTCGTTAGCCCAAAGGGAATACGCACCCACTCATATAATCCCCATGGAGTGTTAAAGGCAATGGCATGTTGAGAGTACTCATCATAAATCATAAGTCCCTCATGGTAGGCGCTCCGTGATCCAAAATAGAAAACCATGAATTTCCCCCTAAGCTATCTAACATATCTTAAATCCTGGGAAAAAGATGTTGATCAGGTATTGTCTTACAGTTAATATCTCGAAAATCAACATACAACCTCAAGCTGTTGTATTTTTTTCGAATGCATGTATAAAGATGACAACTTCCTGATTCATACTCTATTCAAAAGGTTTTGTACATAGTCTTTGACCTCTTTATAAAGAAGTTTAGGGATGGAATTATCTCTGAACTGGTGTGTTATCGGTTAGGTGGATTTTCAGCTGAATATGAGGAACACATCCAGTATCTCCCTCTTTCAGAGCAAACACATCTGATTCCTCAAACAACATTTTTCTCACCATATCTTGTTCCTGTTAATTGAGTTGTCCATGATCAACAGGGGGGTCCAATTTCATCCATTCTCTAATCATAATGTTCTCCTTTGCTACAGACATCATCTACTGACAGAATCTGAGATGAACACAGATGTGTGCTGCTGATCTGCTTATCTCACTGTTCAATGCTTGAGGACGAGCATACTGGTCTTATATCACTGATGGATTCTATGCCACCTAACACCAGCCACTGAGGTAGGTGAATGTCATGATTTGTACAATTTAGAACTGTGTGAAGTGAGACTTCTCCCTTTGTCTCTGATGGCCGCACTGGTACACAAACACACACACACACACACACACACATTGATTGTCTACAACAATCAATCTGTTTCAGTATAAATACTTTTTCTGTAGCGGCATTTTTGCTCTAAGCCACTATCTTGGTAAGGGTAAACAATGAGTTAGTTGTGAAACCTTATCTCATCATTTATTTTTATCACATCTTGTGCCATTAAATCAGTGAAATATCTCCATTGCTCATCAGAAGCACCCATCACCACATAAAACTCACCGTCTGAAAATTTTGTCCTCTTCTCTTCCTCCCTAACTACTACCTGGCTCCCTTAAATTGTGATTTCGACAGAATAAAAGTCTTGATTCACAAAATCAAAAACAATAAAGCAAATTCTCCAACATGAATAGTATACAAAAAGCAAATACTCAAACCTGAATACAATAATTATCAAATGCAAACTTAATAATAGTCAAATCATCCAATCAACCTATTCAGTCCAAACATAAAAGAAAAAAGAAATGGCTCCAGCATTTTCAGTTCAGCCATTGTACATCTGGATTTTTTTTCATTTTACAAATAACAACTGTTTAACAAATTAACAACTTCTAAAATGTCAGATTTTAGTTGGTTAAGAGGTTTGTAAATGTTAAAAGAATGATACCAAAATAACTGTAGTAGAATAGATGTATTCACAAACAACACAATAATACAAGAAACTCTGTTAAATAAATACAATTCAATGTGCCATACCCTAAAAGCAGTAAAAAAAATCAAGATCTGCTGTAAAAATCTCAATGTAATAGTCTACTAATGTATATACAACAAAAAAAACAGTGATAAACAGGTTTGCAAGAATTTTGTGGAAAGTTAAGTGAAAACTGAAACTCTGCAATCCAGAAATGTTTGTAAGCTGTAAGTAGTCTTCTTGTGTTTGTCATGCTGCTCTCTGTATATTGTTTCCTGCTTCCTGTCAGGTGACTGGTCTTCCTCCATACTGTACAGTTTTTAAAGATATACACATATATTGTCACACAAATGTTAATAGGAAATATAATGGGCTGACAGTGTGGTAAATTATATCTCTCAAGTTAGTGTCACTCATGTGCCAGTTTTTTATACAAATCAGAGAATGGACCAGTTAAAATCGTCAATTTTCAAATATTCAAACCTATTCATGCCTGTCCAGGCTACTGTGGGGCTAGTAAGGGCTTCTTTGGACTATAGGTGAGGGCTGCCCATGCAGGGCCAACAATAATGGTCCAATGTTTTGCCACTGAGCAAACCCTCAAGGGCCCTGCACTCGCAGGCTGCTCTAGGCCTGAACAGGCTGTCTCAGACAAGGCCTTTATGGGATTAATGTGGGCTGTCTTGTGAGTTAGTGTTGACTTATCACACTCATACTGTAGTGTGAGCTTATAGTGAGGCAACAGCTGTGGGCCATACCCGAGTCTGGACCAGGCCTGTTTAGAATTGGTGTCCACAACAAGCCAGCTTGGCTTCACCTTAAAATTATAAGGCTTTATCTGACATTTTTGTCAACATTGAGCTATTCACATATTCTTATTAAATGTATAAGTTGTTTCCATTTTAAGGCTTTTTATTTAAAAAACAAAAACGCTTTATCTACAAAGTTGAACTCTAGCTTGGCTCTAAAAGGTTCTTTTTGTGAGTCAATCAGCATTTTTATGCATGTACGAGGACCAATCAAGATCAGTTTTCATTGTCATTTCGCTGGACTGCTCTGTTGACAGCGGGAAAGACCAGAAAGACAAAATCACACGAAATTAGAGTTGACTAAATAATGTCGCACCACACAAAATTGAGATGTGTATAAATGTGATGATTTAGAAGTATTTTTTGATAATGAGATGAAATGTTCAATTTTAGATTGTTGAAAAAGAAATGAATATTAAAAAAAATCTATATTAAATGAGACATGTTTATTTATGTATGTATAGTCAGTGAAACAGTTTTCAGTGTTTATTAAACTCATTTGCTCATTGTCTGTTTTCTTTTAAAGTCTTTAAATTTGACATTAAGCCTTGAAGGGCAAATATGTAATTTAAATCACTGGGCATATAATTCAATAAATATAATTCAATAATTCATATAAAACATAAAATGTAATGAATATTAACATATTAATTAGATAAAATTAACATCTGCACTGGACAAATATTTAGCACAGCCTTGTATGCTTATTTTGAAAAAAAAAATCATCCTAAAACATGAAATAAATGTTATAGAAAGCAAAAATGTACTTTTTCAAGCATCAACATATTGTTACAACTCCAAATTATATATTTTTATTGTATTTCTTGAAAAGTATTGCTTCAATGAATGATCTACCAGATAGAACCTTATAATTTCACGTGGAAAATGACTTTTCAGAAGATTCTATCTGCATTTACCGTGTTTTTTTTTTTTATTCCAATTTGCTAATGTAATTGAACTTTGATAATTTACATTTAGAGTACATTTAGGGTCTCTGTCAGGTTTGTGTTTGAAAGAGAACTGTTACACACATATTGTTTGCTATATGGAATGCAAAACTCTAAATCATTTAGAACGCAGATAGAACCTTATAATTCCAAGGTTACGATAAGCCCTTCACGAGCAAGTTTGCTGGGACATTTATGCCAGTTACACTCTGTTTACAAAACTTCCCAAGGATTTATTGGATTTCTTTGTTGGTCTTAAGAAGTCAATGCTTATCTTATTCTTATAGGTTCTTATGCTTATAGGTTCTTATATGAGGATAGGAAGGAATACTTGGTTAGTTACTTAATCATAACCAAAACCAGTTCGAATTCATTATTTCATCAACTCAGAAAATCTAAGTTAAGTGCACTAGAAGTTTAGTACCACCTGATTTTAATATAAGTAAACTGTTGTGTTAAAACACCATGGACTGTTGTACACACTGTACACTGTCTATACAGTTGAAGTCAGAATTATTAGCCCCCTTTGAATAATTTTTTCTTGTTATATTTATTTCCCAAATTATGTTTAACAGAGCAAGGACATTTTCACAGTATGTCTAATATTTTTTGTTTTTTGGAGAAAGTCTTATTTGTTTTATTTCAGCTAGAATAAAAGCAGTTTTACATTTTTTAAAGACCCTTTTAAGATCAAAATTATTAGCTCCTTTAAGCTATATTTTTTCAATAATCTACAGAACAAATCTAGTCAAATATTATTTACTGTCATCATGGCAAATATAAAATAAATACGTTATTAGAGATGAGTTATTAAAACTATTATGCTTAGAAATGTGTTAAAAAAAGTCTTCTCTCTGTTAAACAGAAATTGGGGAAAAAATTAAGCAGGGGCGCTAATAATTCAGGGGGGCTAATAATTCTGATATATATATATTCTGAGAGTGTGATGTTGTTAATGACACATACTACAAAATAGAGTGGTGCAGAAATTGTCAGAATTCATAATAATAATTTGCCGTTGGTTTGTCACAATTTGCAGACAACAGACATGCAACAACAAGTTATTTATTAAACAGTTTTGTAGACAGGAGTGCAAATCAGGTAAGTATCTTTATTTCAGAGCCTTGGCTTATCTAAAAAACCCTGTTAATTCACTCCTTTCTTTCTTCAGCTCAACATTAAATAAGATTTTTAAATGAATCTGTGGTCCTTGGTGATGATAATTATTATAATGAAAGTCAATGATGGCAGTCTTTTGAAATTAAAAGTAAACACATATAAATGAGTCCAAATTAATAGCCATGGCTCTTGATGACACACTGAGGCATTGTGAAGCAAAATGATTTATGTAAGAAATTGAAAATTTGCTTTGATGATGAATGTGCAAGGGTGCACTGGTGGGATGTCAGGTCATGCAATTTGTTGATAGATATTGATGACTGCGTCACCAGTCCTCGTGTGTTTGACATTAAAGTGTCAGGTCTACAATCTGACAACATTCACATGTGTGCTGAATTTTTTTTCACAGGCTGTGGATTACAGCTAATAATATCATATTATGTTAAATTTCTGAGGTCTTGCAAATCATTTTGTAAGACCTCAGTGTGTCCTCATGGTGTATGTGTTTACTTTTAATTTAAAAAACTGTCACCATTGACTAACATTGTAACAGGAGTCACCACATTTGGTCCTGGGGGCCAGTGTCCTGCAAATTTTTACTCCAACCCTAATTGAACACCCCTGAATGAGCTAATTGAGGTTTTAAAGGTATACTTAATACTACCAGCCAGGTGTGTTGATAAAAATTGGTGATAAACTCTGCAGGACACTGGAGAGTCAAGTTTAATGACCCCTGCATTATAAGAATCACCAAAGACCACGGATTCAGTTAAAAATCTTCTTTAATGTTTTACTGAAGGACAGACGAAAGAAAGGCACCTACATCTTGGAAGACTTTTGGGTGTTAACGGGAATCTTTATTTAAGGGTGAATTATTACTTTAATGTCTTTGATTCCAGGAAGTAGATCACAGATGAATGAAAATACTGGAGTCAAGGGGAGGACAGCACAGGAGAATTCATAGGAAGACAGCAGAAGCAGGAGGAGGTGAGTTCAGGAAATGAAATGTAGACAGGACAGCAAGTGACAGAAAAGGAAGGCTGCATCCAAAACTGTCTACTACTCAGTAGGTACCGCATTTGAATTAAAATGTACTACTTGGCCGTTAGAAAAGTATGAATGGAATTTGGACATACTACATCTGCCATTTTGTTATGGTCACGTGACCTACCTGCGTCAGTTGCTCTGCTTCACTTTCATTCATCAATTCTCTCGCGGGGCATCATGGATAACAGCGTGCATGGGATGCGAACTTAAGAATCTTGCCGGAAGTAGTAAGTCATCCGGGTACTTCTCGCATACTGATTTTCGAATTCTGTGAATTCAGACATACTACTTGGCTCGCATAATGATTTTAGTGTACTGTATAGTATGGAAGTATACAGTATGGTTTCAGATGCAGCCGAGCTGTTTATACAGGGAACTGGGTAAGTGTTCACTGGAGCAGGTGATGAGTAATCAGGTGAGACTGAGGTGGCTGTGGTTAATGCCTGACATCACCACCTTGTCCATAGTTACCTTAAGCTGTGGTCACACTAGAGTTTGATAATTCGAAATTCTGTCGTGCGGCGCTGCAAAAACGGGTGGGATTAAACAAGATGATTAGACATTTAAAAAAGCGAGCGATTAGTCCATGTTTTAAATTTCTGTTCAGAAAGGTCATGTTTTGATCCTCGATCTGCTATTTTGCAGGTCAGAGTTCACCAAGCTTGAACTTTGCACAGCAGTAACTTGCGAAACTCGACACATGACCTTGCGTTTCCAGTCTGACGCATTCGCATGCATATGAATGGAAGTCTATGGGGAGAAAAGTCCAGTGTGACCGCAGCTTCACTCACCAGCTCCAGCCCCCTTCACTCTCGCCTGATTACTGATCACCTGCATCAGTGATCACTTACCCGGTTCCCTGTATAAACAGTTCCCCTTCAGTCATTCAATGTCTAGTCTACCATTCACTTACACTCAAACTCACCTGATTCCTATGATTTTTCTGCTGTCTTCCAATGCCATTGTCCCCTTCAGGTGGGTGTGATTTTTGTCAAGTAAGATGTGATCCTAAATTAACATCTATGTTCATGTCCTGATTTTTGTTTGGAAATGTAATCTATACCTATTCCCTACCCCTAAACCCAACCATAACTGTAAATTATTCCCAAAATCAGAGGGGAATAATAGTTGGATATCATTCATGTAGAACTAACCTAACTGTAAAAGTATCTTTTAATTCTGATTGGCTGATTGAAATGTTGTTTCAAGATCAACATAGATGTTAATCCAGGAACATGTGCCGCTTGGTGAAATCACACTAACCAACTTCATCCGTGATCTCCCTTCTGTAAATGTAAGGCCATAATATCAAACCCTGAGAACTGTTCTGAAAATTTTACGAGACGAGACCACGAGAATTATTAGGCACTAAAACAATAATTTTTACAATAACTCAGAGGATGAAAGTTAAGCTCACAATGTCATACCAGATGCATAAACTTAAAAAAAAAATAGTTGCTTAAACGTTTTGAAACATTTTATGAAACAGTAAAAAAACTTAATACTAGCATTTTTTTCAACATCAGTACATACATCCCATTTCACTTAGCATTTTTACTAATTTAACAAAGTATTTTTTTTTAAACAGCACTAGACCTCGTGAAGTACAGTTTTGCTAGTGCACTGCATTCTACATTTTCTAAAAGCATCAAGAATCTCAAAGCAATCTCTTTCCAGCAGTAAATTGGAACATTTCATTAAGAGTCACTTATACCCTTCATAACTTTAGATCTCAAAAACACATTTGACCAAACAGTATTACACATTTGATTTAACATTTCTAAACATTCTTAAGAAACAGTTTATCAGCAGAGTATGTTTCAAGGGCCTGAAAGTCCGTCTGTCTTGGTTTATAACACCTCATTCAAAGTCAACTCTTACTGTATTTCCATGGAAATATGAATTATACAACACCAGTATAAAAAACTTGCCACACAGAAAACAGTGCAGTATTGACATTTAAAATGTATTTCATTAAGAGTAATTTCTTCTCCATTAGCCGTCACACATGCACACGTCAACAGTCCAATTTAAAACCCTGAATGTGTCACTCTCATCAAGGATGATGGGCAGAGAAAATTCTTAGCATTGTTTCATCTTGTGCTTCTCAGTTGATTTGGGCAATGTTATTGAAATGTCTATAGCTGACAGTTTAAAAAAACTGTCAAAAAAACTGATGCACAGACTCGAAACGCATGCACCAAAGTAAATGCAAAGATCCAAACATTGCTGTTTGATGCAGACCCAAAGGTACAAGTTCTCTCTGATAGCTGCACTGAGTTGTTTGGATTGTAATTTTGGATCTCCATCTTTAAATTGTTGCCCCATCTTGGGGAGTTGCTGTAGTTCATCCTTTGCATTCTTTATGTAGCGTGGATAAGCCAAGTTGAAAAACACAGTAAACAGTGAAGGATGCAATAATGCCTTTTAACTCCCATTGTCCTACACTTTGCAGAGGACTCTCTACCATCTGTAGAGTTGGGTATGGAGCATTATCATCATCTCACGGTGAAAAGAAAAAAAGGACGTCACTAAACAGTGCAAAATCTGTCAGAAATGCATAACATCTACCAGACTATCAGAGTATTACAAAGTGTTTAACCAACAGTTCCCAAACCTCTCCCAGTGTAATTACTGTAAGCAATCACTTTCTCTTTAAAGATATGGGGGAGCAGAATTAGAGCTGCACGAAAGTCAGAATCTATTGCAAAATAAAATCAAATAAAAACAAATAATGAAGTACTAAATATTCACTATAAACCTCCATGTGAAGCTGCTTTGACACAATCTACATTGTATAAGCGCTATACAAATAAAGATGAATTGAATACTTTTAAATAATTTAATAACATTAAGGACCTGTTTTTAAAATAAAGAAAAAAATGACTGGAACTATTAGCAAATGCTGAATAACAGATATTGATGTATTTTTATAAATAACATATATTTTTTTTAATTGAGGAATGTTATCTACATAAAGGGTTTATATATAAGGTCCATGAGTTTGAACTTGCTAAATGCAGCTTGAAAAGGCACTTAATGATCCCATCCAAGAAAGAAGGATTTGATCGAGCAAAATTATAATTATGTAAGTTTTATGTCAATACCTGTTAGATCATCTGCAAACTTCTCTTGCTTTTAGTAGACTTTGGCCAATGGAGATGCTTTTTTTCTTAATCAAGCTCAGGTACCTTTAGCACAATACTGGTAAAGCTGTCCTTGAAGCTCTGACTTGGTTGGAGATGGTTGATGAATGCACTCGGTCTGGTTCACCACGACTGAAAATAAACAAAAAGGAAATTAGTGATTCACTTTAACTAAAAATATTATCTAATATTCTTTGTTGCCATTTCCTTTTAGTTATCACTGTACAAATAGTTGTAAGCTTGAATGCACATGTGTTTACCACAAAGCTTTGAAAATTAAAATGTTTTTAACAATAGTCATAACTGTAAATTACAGATGATTAGGACTCTCTTGGACATGCGTTTATACCGTTACGTACCATTTAAATATGTAACGTTGCAAAATAAAACTGGTATAACTCAACATTGGTTGGGTAATATGCATAAACTAACGTTATATTGTTTCAGACATAAAAGGTCTGGAGTGAACATGGACGTTAGAATAAATGTTAGCTTACCAACACTAAGGAAATTCAGAATTTATAAATATGCAACTAATACAGTGGCCGAGTGAGCTTAACATTATCCAAACAAAACGAAATGTGTTTGAACTGTTTCTCTGGACGTTTCACCGCTGTCTCACGGTCGTGTGAAAAAAATCATATCTTCATTTCTGACTAACCTCACAAAATGGTCCCCTCACGCGCAAGGTAACTCAACGATAGGCTTAACTACATACACAATGCCAAGTAACGTTAAACATGAATTGAATATGACCCAACGGATATTCACAATAAGTTATTTAACATTAAACTTACCTGCAAATGTCTGTGCTTCGTCTTCACGAGCGTATTCCAGCTTCTTCGAGTCCTACAGGAAGATCTTCCGTCGGGAACGTCAGTACAGCAGTGAAACAGCTAGGTTAAGGGAGAATAACCGTCGCACGTAATCTGCTCGCATTATGAATGCACCGCGCGGGCAAAAATCCTATTGGACAACACGAATTCAAATTTGCTGGCTGCTAGTGCTAAGCGAAAGTTAATGGATAATATCCCGCTCCAGACCCGCAAAAAATCTCATCTAATGTGTTACAAAATGTAGTTTTAAGAGTATTTCAGGCGAGAATGTAGTTGTTTTAAACTCGAATCGGCAGTTTATTTACAAAGATAGCACGTCTTTGAAGATGTGCTTTAGTGAATGCAGACTCTGTCAGCGGGAGCTTCCTGATGCTCTCCCCCGCCGACAGCAGGTTTACTTCGGCTAGTCCATCTCGGATACGCCGCTGGATTCAATCTCGCCGTTGTGGTTAAAACATGATATTTAATACATCTTGTGTATATCTAACGGCCAGTTTTTGGTCTTTTAAATCTATTATTTGTTCTCAGTTGTATTTTGGCAGTGTTATTTTGTTACGTTTTATAATTGTTTTATTTATTTATTTATTTATTAATAAATGGCCCAAACATGGAACCCTTGACAGTTGGGAACATATTTTTTTAGCCTTAAATGATACATACAAGTATCTTAAGGTGCTACTTTGAACCATTGAGGGTACAACTTCACCAGTTGTACCCTAAGTGTTCACAAATGTACTCCAACCGTACCCTTTTTCTGACAGTGAGGTGTATGTCTATATCGCATCTTTTGCACTTGTAGTGTTAAAGGAAAATCACATCATATTGCACTATGCAACCACACTGTCAACGTGCAGTCGTTAACACTGTATATTGTTAATTCAACATTTTTGGAGTTCTTGACATTTAACACTGCATTTTTTACACTGTTGATTTTACTGTGTAACAACAAAAATGAAACGGAGACATGCATAAGGTACAAATGAAACAGGCTTATGTCGGAGACCCTCCACCAAAACGAGCGAGAGAGTCTAACAGAGAGCAGACACAGGAGTGAACAAACAACGGACTGATAACGCTATCTACAAAACACTGAACATATATAGCGTGCGGAACGCGCAACAGCTGTGACTGATAGCAAACACCTGTGTGCTTGTGAGTAGTAACAAAAACACGTGACCATCCAGCTGATGAATGTAAACACACATACACACACACACACACCACGCGGTGAAGATAACCCAAACAAGACACACCCACTTTCCATACACACACACACACACATGCAAGAAAAACAGAAAGATCCACAATCGTGACAGTATGGGCCTCTCAGTTTTTGCATTAGAGACTTAGAGTGTACTCACACTTTGTACAGCTGCCTTGAACCGGGCCAAAGCACGCTTGTCCCCCCTCCCGTCTCCCCCGACGGCCCGCACTCACATTACATTCGGGCCTGGGCACGCTTACGTCATCGATGATGCGCTGTTCAGTAAGCGCTCTCGCTCAGCACAGTGGAGATTTCTTTAGTTATATTGTTTAAGTCGTTTGATATGCGGTGACACGCAGTCAAATATTTTGCCAAACAGATCAGCCACTTTTGACGCTCATAAACAATTGTCCTCGTACAGTCCTCGTGCTGCAGGAATTAGGAGGTTTGCTGAAGGTGCAGCTGTCATGCAGTGAGGGGTTTGCGTCTTTAATAATCTACGACAGTTTGCGTTCAATGAACAGTACGAATGATTAATTAATCCATATCAAACAGTCCCTTAAAAGGCATGTCTCGCTTTCAGTTTCGGGCTCAGGCATGCTTGCACTCACACTGCACTCTTACCCAAGTAAACCATGCTCAGGCCCACCTCTTCCAATCAGGCCAGGGCTGCCCAAGTGAACCGTGCCTGAGCCTGATTCAGAGCACTCACACTTCTCAAACGATCAAGGAAAGGGGCCTGAGCACGGTTCGTATAGCATAGTGTGAGAACTCTCTTATATGCTAAAATGTGTTTCATCTATTCTCTTCATCTAACTCTTGGATTTGTCTTTGAGTAATTGATGTTGTACATTTCTGAACTGTTTTTTCATGATTTGATTTTGTAAATGGCATGATATACTTTCTTCTGGAAAATGAAGTGTTACGTTTTAATTAATTCTGAATTTTCCTGAAATCTTTCATATCCAGTAGATAACATGGAGGCTGGTGCTACCTTGATCTATGTTAATGATATCCAAACGAAGCACACAACACTGTATGGAGCAGTCGGCACATCAGTGCGGAGACTATTCGATTTCTGGTTATCGCTGATTTAGCAAGTTATATTGAAATGACTAAATTAACTACACTTTTAGTATGAGTAAGCAAGAGACAACCAGACTAATTGGATATTAGTTAACCCTGCATCCTCTGACTAACTTTAGAATGTTGAGATCCTGTCTGTGAGAATGAATGTGTTAGTCAAATGAAATTCAGAGCTTAAAAACAAATATAAATCAATTCTAATAAATAATAGAATTATTTTCAGAAGCACTAGAAAAGGCTTACACACATTTAACCTTCGACCATGCTATTAGTTTTGTCATTGAGCTAATAGATGGACTTCTACAGTGAACAAAGACATTAAGATTGGCCAAGACTCTGAAATAAAACTACTGTATATAATCTTCGAGCTCTTGTCTACAAAAAGTTCAATAAATACCTGGTTATTGCAGTCATCCTGCCTATAGTCTCTAAATTGAAACATAAGACCAGACCATAAACATCAACTACATGAATCCATAACCACCTGCACCTCCTGATCCCTTCACAAAGACGGTTAATTACTTCAAGGCTTTGCTTGTCACCAATTTCCAACCGACATTTGCCTCTGTAAGTCCCATGGCCTTACCATCCTACATGGAAAAAATTATTCATAGGATTTATTAAATTTGTTTAAGGTTTACTGGTTGCAAACATCTTATATGGGCTGAATTTAAACAAATAAATAAAGTTAAACATTACACTGTAAAAAATGCAGGGTTCCACACAATTTATTCATGTTGTCCCAAAACAAATCAATTAAGCTAACTTAACGCTTATAACAAATTTATGTGGATTGAACATAAAAAATAAAGTTGTCCCAATGAAATCTCAAGAATTGTGTTGTTTCAGCTCATTTTAATTAAGTAGTTTGAACAAGTAAAAAATATATATATATTTTAAGTGTACTAAAATTAATGTTTTTTAAAGTTCAGTATAGGGTGTAAGGTCCCACTTTGCTTTAGGTGGCCTTAATAACTATGTACCTACAGCCCAAATTACACATTTGGTACAATGTACTTACATTGTACCTTCATGTTCTTACATTGTACTTACATTTAAAGTACACCCATACTTAATATGTAATTACAATAGTGTACTTATATACGTAGGCTAAGGTGTAAGTACACATTTTGTAAGTACACATTTGTAAGTACACAGCATATTTGCTATAGCAATTTTTTTTGCAAACATATATATTTTATAACTTCTATTACACAAAAAGAATTATTGTTTATGGTTACCGCGATATGTGCAATATACTTATTATTCAAAGATGTAACCAATGTTTGCAGACTACATAAATGTTAATTCAGTTCATTCATTTAACATTTTGTGTTAGAAAAGTGAGTCATTTATTTCTTTAATTTTTTTGTGGTGTGCACCTCACCTGTTGTTAATAATGTACATGAATTACACCATCTATTCAGCAAAACGACAATAAGGTTTTATTTGTAAACAGTAGTTAATAAGCAAAAGGTTAGCGGAAATAGCAATGAACAATATATTTTATAGCATATATAATATTTGTTTACGTTAGTGAAACGGTTCTCACTTATGTCATACTGCATTAAATAATGTAAACAAAACTTGATCTTACAAATCTAGTAAACTCAATGGTCAACAGTAACTATGCTTAATAAATTACGTAGATGTATTAGTTGTTAACTAAGTAAATTTTGTTGTGAAGGGTGGGACCATTTGGACACTCAGGAATATGTAGTTAATTACTGTGAAACTACTGTGTACTTACAATGAAAATACACTAAATCTGCCCTCTTAAAATACAGCGAGGAACCTCTGTTGATACTCAGGAACTACCGT
>CAIGQZ010001455.1:647438-677087 GCA_903798205.1 Danio tinwini | reverse complement strand
TTTCATTGTAAGTACACGGTAGTTCCTGAGTATCAACAATGGTTCCTTACTGTATTTTAAGAGAGCAGATTTAGTGTATTCTCAGTGTAAGTACACGGTAGTTCCTGAGTATCAACAATGGTTCCTCACTGTATTTTAAGAGAGCAGATATAGTGTATTTGCAGTGTAAGTACACGGTAGTTCCTGAGTATCAACAGTGGTTCCTCACTGAATTTTAAGAGGGCAGATTTAGTGTATTTTCATTGTAAAGCCACAGTAGTTCCTGAGTATCAACAATGGTTCCTCACTGTATTTTAAGAGAGCAGATTTAGTGTATTTGCAGTGTAAGTACACAGTAGTTCCTGAGTATCAACAGTGGTTCCTCACTAAATTTTAAGAGGGCAGATTTAGTGTATTTTCAGTGTAAATACACGGTAGTTCCTGAGTATCAACAATGGTTCCTCACTGTATTTTAACAGGGCAGATTTTGTGTATTTGCAGTGTAAGTACACGGTAGTTCCTGAGTATCAACAGAGGTTCCTCGCTGTATTTTAAGAGGGCAGATTTAGTGTATTTTCATTGTAAGTACACAGTAGTTTCACAGTAATTAACTACATATTCCTGAGTGTCCAAATGGTCCCACCCTTCACAACAAAATTTACTTAGTTAACAACTAATACATCTACGTAATTTATTAAGCATAGTTACTGTTGACCATTGAGTTTACTAGATTTGTAAGATCAAGTTTTGTTTACATTATTTAATGCAGTATGACATAAGTGAGAACCGTTTCACTAACATAAACAAATATTATATATGCTATAAAATATATTGTTCATTGCTATTTCCGCTAACCTTTTGCTTATTAACTACTGTTTACAAATAAAACCTTATTGTCGTTTTGCTGAATAGATGGTGTAATTCATGTACATTATTAACAACAGGTGAGGTGCACACCACAAAAAATTAAAGAAATAAATGACTCACTTTTCTAACACAAAATGTTAAATGAATGAACTGAATTAACATTTATGTAGTCTGCAAACATTGGTTACATCTTTGAATAATAAGTATATTGCACATATCGCGGTAACCATAAACAATAATTCTTTTTGTGTAATAGAAGTTATAAAATATATATGTTTGCAAAAAAAATTGCTATAGCAAATATGTTGTGTACTTACAAATGTGTACTTACAAATATGTACTTACACCTTAGCCTACGTATATAAGTACACTATTGTAATTACATATTAAGTATGGGTGTACTTTAAATGTAAGTACAATGTAAGAACATGAAGGTACAATGTAAGTACATTGTACCAAATGTGTAATTTGGGCTGTAGGTACATAGTTATTAAGGCCACCTAATGTAAAGTGGGACCAGAAGAAAGTTATATAACGCTAAGTTATATATAAAAATAGTATAATGCTATTAAGGCAGAACCCCTAGTTATTCCCAACTGCTCTTACATCTGCTGTGATATTGAAGACACAGAAATGTAACTATTTATATTGGCTTTCCAATGTTAATGCGAACACACCATTACCAATAACACAACATCACTGCTTGGTTTTCCTACCGGTAAATGCAACTTGATGACATGCATAGAGTAATTTTTTTACTGAAATCCAGAGTTTCTGACTGGTAATTATGACTCTGGCAGTGTGAGTGTGCTCTGATCATGTAAATATGATCATCGCATTTACAAAACCAAATAAACTGAATTATGCACCCTAGAAATTGAAAACATTTTAAGCTATCTTTACTGATGTAAAATCAGACCCTGCAATTATAAACATGTCAAATAAATGAAGTGCTATCAGTGCATTCCCTCAACCTCCCTTCTCTCAAGTCTCTAATCAACATGTATTTATTACTCTGTTACCTTTAGCAGAATTACTTAATACACTTATCTGTATATATGTATTTATATGTGACTCCATTACTTAATTATTTCAACAAAGTTTACTTTGTTTTGTTTTAATAAGACATTGTATTGTTTTTGTATAATATAATTAAAATTTTAGCGTCTGAATGCGATTCAAAACAACAATTTTCCTTTGTGCAGTTATAGTTACTTAGTTTATGTAGACAGTTCTATCAATTTCAATTGTGCCATAAATTTGTGTTAAAGAACTCAAAATCAGGGCTTAAAGTTACAATTGCAGCACAATGTTTGCGTATGTACGTGACTAATGGTGGCGTCCAACAAGGCATTGCTAAACAAAAAGATAAAGGCAATGCAACAACAGAAACAATTAATGACGACTGTGACAGGACAGGACATTTTAGATTAGATAAGATTTTGCTCCATTTTTTTTGTTCCAAATTAGTCTCCCGTTCTGCTAAATCCTCACAATTCCAATATTGACAATTCCAACGTGTATGCAGTTACTGCTCAGCACTGAAAATAATACTCATGTTCATACTTAAGTTAGTTTCTCCATAGTGTCTTCATTGATGCCTATTCAAAAATCATTATGTTTTAAGTTATGTATGCTTAGAAATATTCTTTCTCCCCTGTGAACAATTATTAATAAAATACAGACAGTTTTAGCAGTCCTAAATCAAGAACTGCCAGATCTTTTATGTTTGTGCATGCGTCATTACTTATGATATGGCTGTTTGTTGATGTGTGTAGGTGGGTAGTGAGTATAATCTAGGGCAGAAACAGCAACCCTGTGGAGTGCCACTGTTGATTATTTTTGTTGATGAAGTTACATTTCCCATCTTAACCACATGCGTCCCTCTGTGCTCTACCACAGGGGGCTAATCACTTGCTTCTAGGACTGATATTATGTAGGACCTTACCTTAACATCATAATAAAACAGACATATTATGAGGATGTGAAACAATCTAAAATGTTTTTGAGTTTTTTGTGTTAATTTGAGTGGAACATTTGCAAAATTCATCAGAAACTATTTGATTTAGGTATTTTGTGTTAAATTAATCTGAGAGTAGCAGTAGCTGAAAAGTGCTTTGTACCTATGCAAAGTGTTCTTATCTGCATTTTCTATAATCCCAATAGCTGTTAAAGCACATGATTTCAATTTCGACATCATTACAGACACATTTGAACAAATTAATTGACTGTCATATTGGGGTGATATAAACACACTCAGTCCTTTTTTTTTTCAATTTAACAACATAAAAACAGTGGACCAATTGGAGCGGTTTTGAGATTGACCGCAACTTGACGTAGGAGTGTGGTCCCCCCGCCCACCAATATTAATTGACAGTTGTGCATTACCATCTCCTCAGTATGTCGTTTCACGTCCGCCATTTTCAGCGTGTGAGTCAAAGCGACTGCACCAAAGAAACACCCTTGCTCTATTTTTAGATGGAAGGCTCATTGGGCTCAACATTCACCACGTTATCGCTCTCCTCGCCGCCAATGTTTGTGAGTTTTGGTGGGTTTGCATACATGTGTACTTTTCATTGTGTCTTCCTTAAACTTTAGCGGTTTGTATTTCCCGCGGTCACAGAAGCTCCCTGTCATTGTAACTAAGTGCAGCTGGAAAGTGCGAGCGCGTTGCCTCACGTGCTCGTCCCTCCAATGGAAATAACGAACTAACGACGCGCAGCGCCATGCATTTCACGTTTTCGCGGATGAAAGTGACGACCGTGGGGTTTGCTCACTATTCTGCCACCTAGGTCGCCTCTATGGACAGGCTGGCTCTGCTCAGGACACTGTTCATATGTCTGCAGCACCTCAGAGCGTTATCTGAATAGTTTCATTTTAAATAACATGCGAATGTGCGCGTCTGGTGTGCCGCGTCATGGTTCTGAGCGTTGCATCCGGTGTATGATGCCCTTTAGTTATAGCCTCAAGCAGGTCGTACACCAGAAGCACCTCTCGGCGACACAGCATCGCGCCACGCAGCAGCATGCATTTCTGAATTCTAAACATAAATTTCTATCAGGTGACACACACCGGCGCTGCAAGTGTGCAATACTTTCAACTGTCATGTGGGTGCTGTGTCGCGGTGCATCAGGTGTGTGATGCCCTTCAAAGTTAATTCAGTGTGCTTTGTTATTAGTCTCGGTATAGGCTAAAAGCTCGGAGCTTTAAACTAGCACACAGTTGGCTGTAAAACTATACAAAGACACAAATGATTTTGTACTCTCTGCTTGGTCTGTGTCTGAGTCCTACATGTACGGCTGAATGCTGGTACTCTCATGTTGCTTCTCTCTGTCTGCCTGTCTATTGCAATACACAAAGCGGGGGAGCTCTTGGCTCTGCCCCCTTGTTAAGTTGGGCGGGAAGTCGAAACCAATTTTCATGTGAAGCAACACGCCCCTAAAACAGCAAACTGTGTACACGCCCCCAAAATGACACTTTTAAATACATGATAATAAAAAATCAGAATTGTGTTTTGAACTGAACCTAAACTGGCACACTCAGAAAAAACATAATATTAATATTACATCTTAAAAAAGGGGTAAAATAGCTGCCCTTTAAAGTTAAATTTGTTAAGGTAATGTTTAGGGTTTATATATGTTTATACTACTTTAAACATATATTGTTTAGTTATTATCCAGTTCATGCTATGATATGTGCATATAGCATGTACTGTATATGCAAAATAAGAATGTAAAATATAGTATAAAAAATATAATGTGTGGTACATAAATAGTAGTATACTGCTCTTTTATTATAGTTTTTCAGCATTATGAAAACAAATGTTTCCTAAGCAGCAAATTAGGATTTAAGAATAAATTCTGAAGGATCATATGACAAAGAGGACTGGAGTAAACGACTGCACAAATTCAGCTTCACCATCAAAACAAATGAACTGAGATTTAAATCATATTCATATAGTAAGCAGATTGTATAGAATTCACAATATATATGTCACAACCCTGAATCAGTAAACGTTGGGACAGTATGGAAAACGCAAATAAAATAAAAAAATAAATAAATAAGAGATTTCGAAATTGACTTGTATTTCATTGCAGACAATACAACAGCACAATATTTAATGTATTCCTCATGTTTTATTATTATAATTTTTTTACATAAACACATTTTGCTTCTTGAAACACATTTTAAATAAAGTTGCCAAGTAACACATTTATCACTTTGTAATGTTGCCAATGTTGCCACACTTAAATGACATTTAGGGAATAAAGTCTTAAGGTGGACAACAGTATGGGGTCTTCGATGTCACATTTTTCAAAATGCGCCATGCATTCTCTATTGGAGACAGGTCGGGACTGCAGGCAGGCTAGTCAAGAATCTGTATCCTCTTCCTCCACAATCAGGACTTTGTAATGTGTGCAGAATGTGGTTTTGTATCATCTTGTTGCGCAGTACAGTTTCCACTGCCATTTGTGGATGTAGCTACATATTGTAATACTTGACAAAGGTTTGCCAAAGTAGTTCTGAGCCTATGTGGAGATATCACTTATAGATGTATGATAATTCTTGATGCATTGCCTTGTGAGGGATTGATGATCATTGTGTTTAGCTTAAGTTTGTGCATTTGTCCTTTATGCACTGAAATTCCTCCAGATTCCTTGAATCTTTTAATTATGTTATGCACTGTTGAAGGTAAAATATCCAAATGTATTCATATCTTTCTTTGGGGAACATTGTTTTTAAACATTTCAATAATTTTCTCACATATATGTTGGCAAACTGGCGAGCATCAGCCCATCTTTGCTCCGAAACTAGACCTTTCTAGACCCAACTTGTTTGGCATGTTCTGTAGGTCTGATTCACAGGAAAGGATACATATTTATAAATTGTATGAATGAGGTTGACCAGACAAGCATGAAATATTTTGTCTTTTTATTGTCTGCAATGAAGTACAAGTCAAAGTAAATTTGAAAATCACTATTTTCTTTTTTTTATTTGCAGTTTTCATACTGTCCTAAGAAGTAAAAGGAGAAGTAGAAGAATAAGAAAGTTAACTGATAATTAGAAAATATATTAATAATAAGAAAAAATGAATCTCACTCACTCCAAACTTGGTGAAATGGCTGTAGAGTTGAAGTTACCTATTAAAATTGTATAACCATTTAAGTTCTTTCCCACCAATTCTCAAATCTCTGTCTTACAATGAAAACTGTTTGAGTGCTTGTAGTTTCAAGAAACATCTTTGATACCAAGTCATACAACATAAGGATCAATATACGTCCCACTGTCCCACTTTACTCTTTTTGTTCTGAACATACAAAGCTTTACAACACATCTAACATATACGATCGATGCAGCACTTTTTACAGCTCTCTTCATTCTTTGGCTTGGGTTGTACAACATGCCTTTTGTTATTGGTTGTATGGTACATTTCCATAATCACCTTTGCCACATGACTGCATGAAGTGTGGGCTATATTGACATGTGTAAGCAAAATTATTTTTATTTTATTTTTTCTTTGCATGTTCATGCAGATAACAATGTGCTAGCATTTTACATATATGTATACATTGTTATCGGTGTATCATGGAATAGAAAGGTTAGTAATGCCTGTGTTTTTGTTGTAATGAATGCAATACTTTTGCAAAGCTAAAAAATCTCAGGCTCTTTATATAGACTTTTATGTAGATCCATTATATGAGCAAATGTTTCGGCACACCCCTCTAAATCATTGAATTTGCATGTTCTGATCCCTTACATGGTCACAGGTGTATAAAATCAAGAAGCTAGACATGCAGGCCGCTTCAACAAACAATTGTAAAAGAATGGGTCATTCTCAGGAGCTCAATGAATTCAAGGGTGGTACCGTGATTGGTTGCCACCTGAGTATATTTGAGAAATTTCCTCCCTACTAAATATAATAGAAAAAAAAACATCATGAAAGAAGCTTTCCTCATGGCAAAAGAAAGTTGTGTTTACAACTGTCGCAATCTTATCAGGGTGAGCCAAACGTTGGATTTTTAAAAGCATGTGAAGTTCATGCCATACACCCATTAGAACTGAGCAGAATGTTCTTGAATGAATGGTTTATTGATCGTAGACAAGTCTATTCTGTAGTAATATTTTTCATGCCCCTAAGCATACAAATAAAACTGTGATTGCTTACTTTAAATGTCAGTTTGTCTGCCATCAACCTGAAGGTTCTTCTATGTAAGACTGTAGCACACATTTCTTGACAAGTGTCATGATTTAAAGTAGGATTTATTTTTAAAACACAAACACTGAAAACGTTTTATTCTTAAGGTCATGTTTGCTTACAGCTTGTGTCAACCTAAACTCGGTTTGGCCTTAAAAAACTGCTGTCAAGATTTACTAAAGACATACAACATGGTAATACATGAAAAACACACAGTTGCCAGTTATTTTTTGTAGCACACCTCATTGCATAAACATTTGTTTGAGCTTCCATCTCAGATGCAAAAAAAATATGTAAAAGTATGTAGAGTGCTATGAAACAGTAAATTACATTTTACTCAATTTTAACAGAGGTGTTTGCATTGCATTGCACATTCCCTGTAAGTTACATGTTGAGCTATGGCAAAACAAACTGATGGGTTTTAGTTAAAGAGCCCCTATTATACATTAAAAAGGACATATTTCAGTTTTATGGGTCTCCAACAACAGGCTGATATGCATGCAAGGTCAAAAACACTTTCATGGTATTATAATATGCATTTATTTTTTTTTATTCCAGCGAGTCCCATATAAATCGTTCAGCGATTCATTTGTACCCAAACCCCTCTTTAGCATGAAGCTAATCTGCGCTGATTGGACCGATGACAGCCTGTTGCCATTGGTCGACAGCGTTCAGCATGAGACAGTAAAATGCCCAGTACGGTTTATCAAGCCCCAAGGCCGCCAACATTGGTATAGGATCCGATTGCAGCAAACGCCCGAAACACGCTTCAAAGTAAACTTACTAACACCACAGTAAACAGTACCCGGTTCTCAACAGTGTTATTCAGACACCTCAGCGCCGAAAACGATGCAGTTAAACACCACAAATGCATTTAAATTAAAAAAAAAAGCAGCGCGCGTCACGTCTTCAACGAGGCATTAGACAAGATATAGGAATATAGAATTAATCTGATACAGTGCAAGCGGTCACAAGTAACAACACACCTAAATACATACTTTACAAGCTAGAGAAAACAAGGAGGCAGCTATTTACTTACACTTATGATATGTGTCATGGGCCAGGTCTGATTTAATTAATTATCTTTCATTTTGAAGCTTTTCTCCTTTCTCAGTTAGGCACCTCTTGCATGAAATGTTATGTTCTCAGGGCTTACCTGTACTCTGCTTTGCCCAACAATTGCTATCTTTGCAGGCTCCTATCTCCTTTCCAGTGCTGTGCACCAGTCCAGCATGCCTTTGTTTGACTTGTACCTAATAATTTGTCCTTATTTTGCACGTGTTACACCAAATTATGTGACCATCCTATTCTGTGACCCTAATAGGCGCTTTTCTCACTGTTTGGCTTGAACTCGCTCCCACAGCATACATACTCTCACATGAATGTGCTGGAATGAACTGTTCAATACTAGTATATATAAAATCCCTTGTATTTCACACAGAAAAATTTAATGTTCTTTAAATGCAAACATGAGCTGTGTACTGAAAGTTCATTGTAAGCATGTAGATGAATATGAAAAACAAATTAAATGACCACACATGATTTCACATCATTTGTTCGCTTAAGAGCAACACATTTCTCTGCAAATCACTCCAGTTAAATTTTCCAGTGGTGAAAAGGTGCATTCACCAGCAGTTTATGATTTGGTCAAGTCATTTGTCACATTCTTAATATACAGCACAGATGAAAGTCTCATTTCAGTCTGTGTTTATAGTAGCCGAAGGTGGGAGCAGGGGAGGTAGAACTGGGAGGGAGTTGAGTCTCCTGACCACCTGGTGGAGGAAACTGTCCTTGAACCTACTGGTTCTAGCCCGGAGATTGCACTGTCTCCTCCCTGATAGCAGCAGGCTGAAGAAGCTGTGAGATGTGTAGCATGGGTCACCTGCAATCCTAATGGCTTTTCCCGCTAAGACTGGACTGGTAGATGCCTGAGAGGGCTGTGAGAGAGACACCAATGGTCCTCTCTGCTGTTCTCACAATGTGCTGCAGAGTCTTCCGACATGATGCGGTGCAGGCAGCAGGTCAGGATGCTCTCAATGGCACCACTGTTAGAAGGTGTACATGATGAAAGGTGGGGCTCTTGCTCTCCTCAGTTTGTGAAGGAAGTACAGGCATCGTTGGGCATTTCTGGCCAGTGATGCAGTGTTGTGGTTCTAAGACAGGTCTTTGGAGATGTGCACTCCCAGGAACTTGATGCTGCTCACCCTATTCACTGCAGCACCATTGATTGTTAGTGGAGCATGCTGGGTGTGTGCTCTCCTAAAGTCCACAGCAATCTCCTTCATCTTCTCCACATTCCGGTGGAGATTGTTGACCTTGCACAACAAAGCTAGCCTACTCACCTCACTACTGTAGGTTGTCTCATAATTATTGTTAATGAGACCCATCACAGTCGTGATGCAAACTTGATAATAATAATACTAATAATAATTCCTTACTTTTATCGGTTAATCGGTTTACACATTGGGGGGAATCTCCTCATCCACCACCAGTGTGCAGCATCCACCTGGATGAGGCGACGGTAGCCATATTGCACCAGACCGCACACCACACACCAGCTGATTGGTGGAGAGGAGACAATGAAGTAATGAAGCCAATTATGGTATGGGGATTGTTAGGAGGCCATGATGGACAGAGGCCAGTATGCCAGGGTTAAACCCCTGCTCTTTTTCGAAGGACATCCTGGGATTTTTAATGACCACAGAGAGTCAGGACCTCGGTTTACGTCTCATCCGAAAGACATCGCTCACTGAGCAGTATAGACTCCCCGTCAATATACTGGGGCATAGAGCTAGCTGCCGACAAAGAGGTTGCTGGATGTTAGAGTACAATCGTGAGTCAGCAGGGTTAAGAGAAGGGGGCACAGCACACTAAACTCTTCAATAAACTTTAAGTATAACTTTTATGTTGTATAAATGAAATAAAAACTGTTTAAATGTAGCCATGCCATTGTGATGATGTCTTTCAACTTCCTCTCTTTTATGATCCTTTAAATTAATTACACATTGTGATTAAATGTTTGTGGTAGAATATAAAATAACATGTTCTTAAACAATTTTGTACCTGTGCCGTGTTGTTAGTAGATTACACACTTTATCATCATCCTAGTTTGCGCTGGTTTATGTTGTGTGTTGGGCATTATGAAAATGAACAGCTGTGCCTGTTTTCTTTTATTTAAAGGGCACCTATGGTGAAAAATCTACTTTTCAAGCTGTTTGGACAGACATATGTGTAGGTATAGTGTATAGACTGTCATATTGGGGTGATATAAACACACTCAGTCCTTTTTTTTTTTCAATTTAACAACATAAAAACAGTGGACCAATTGGAGCTGTTTTGAGATCAACCGCAACTTGACGTAGGAGTGCGGTCCCCCCGCCCACCAATATTGATTGACAGGTGTGCATTACCATCTCCTCAGTATGTTGTTTCATGTCTGCCATTTTCAGCATGTGAGTCAAAGCGACTGCACCAAAGAAACACCCTTGCTCTATTTTTAGATGTAAGGCTTATTGGGCTCAACATTCACCACGTTATCACTCTCCTCCACGCCAGTGTTTGTGAGTTTTGGTGGGTTTGCATACATGTGTACTTTTCATTGTGTCTTCCTTAAACTTCAGCGGTTTGCATTTCCTGCGGTCACAGAAGCTCCCTGTCATCTTAACTTGGTGCAGTTGAAAAGTGCGAGCGCGTTGCCTCAGAATAGTCAGCAAACCCACCGGTCATCTGCGACAACGCGCGGCGCCATGCATTCCGCGTTGTCGCTGATGACCGGTGGGTTGCTCACTATTCTGCCTCCTAGGTCACCTCTATGGCTGGCCCTGCTCAGGACACTGTTCATATTTCTGCTGCGCCACAGAGCGTTATCTGAATAGTTTAATTTTAAATAACATGCTAATGTGCACGTCTGGTTTGCCGTGTCGTGGCTCTAAGCGGAGCATCCGGTGTATGATGGCCTTTAGTTATAGACTCAAGCAGGTCGTACACCAGAAGCGCCGCTCGGCGACAAGCAGCGGCGCGCAACGCAGCGGCATGCATTTCTGAATTCTAAACATAATTTTCTATCGGGTGACACACTGGCGCTGCAAGTGTGCGATACTTTCAACTGTCTTGTGCGCGCCGTGACGCGGTGCATTCGGTGTGTGATGCCCTTCAGTCAAAGTTAATTCAGTGTGCTTGGTTATTAGTCTCGGTATAGGCTAAAAGCTCGGAGCTTTAAACTAGCACACAGTTGGCTGTAAAACTATACAAAGACACAAATGATTCTGTGCTCTCTGCTTGGTCTGTGTCTGAGTCCTACATGTAAGGCTGAATGCTGGTACTCTCATGTTGCTTTTCTCTGTCTGCCTGTCTATTGCAATACACGAAGCGGGGGAGGTCTTGGCTCCGCCCCCTTGTTAAGTTGGGCGGGAAGTCGAAACTAATTTTCATGTGAAGCAACATGCCCCTAAAACAGCAAACTGTGTACACGCCCCCAAAATGACACTTTTTAACACATTATAATAAAAAAGCAGAATTGTGTTTTGAACTGAACCTAAACTGGCACACTCAGAAGAACCATAATATTAATATTACATCTTAAAAAAGGGGTAAAATATGTGCCCTTTAAGCATTGTCAGCAAATCACTTACAAAACTCCCATCAGTGATTTTATGGAATTGTTTTCTAACAGTAATTTGCCTATTTAGTAAATGTGGCTTATAGAGTTAGAGGTTCGATCATAGTCAATATAGGGCTAATAAAATGTTATATGAAATGTGAAATGTTTTATATTTAGATATTTTGAAAATGGTCCATTAGTTAATGTATTTACTAACATGAGCAAACAATGAACAATACAGAATTTATTCATTGTTGTTAGCATTAGTTCATGAAAATAAAGCCAGTCATTGTTAGTACAATCTGCTAGAGCATTAACTATACACAAATCTGGACTTTAATAATAGATTAGCATTGCGATGTTTTATTGTGCGCATGTGAGTGATGGCACTCGTTCAATATTCCATTGTGTTGCACATTTCCTGTAAGTTACATGTTGACCTATGCCTAAACAAACAGATGGGTTTCGGTTTAAAGACCAATCATTCTGACTGTATCAAAAAGAAATTAAATGACCACACATGAGTTCTTCTAAGTTGTTCACTTAAGAGCAACGCATTTCTCTGCAATTCAAACTACCTGTGTTCCTGAATTCCTGTGAAATTCCCCAGTGGTGAAAAAGTGCATTCACCAGCAGTTTCTGGTTTGGCATTTGTTGTAAAGAAATAAATGATGGATTGAGAGAACCCAGTCCAGGAGACTTGAAACAAGCAGAATTCCTTTATTGAGACGTGTTGGTTAATCTGCAGTCATACAGCGTCGTCAAGAAGTCCATGTTTCTGCAGGAGCCTACTGGAGGTCTGCATTCTGCGAGTTTTAGCACAAGTCTAAATTGAGACATAGATGTCCTGTCTATAATGTCTTCTTAGGAGGAGGGGAGATGGCTAAACAAAGCATGCAAATTAAGTCTTGGTGTTAGCATGATAACTGGCATTTAGTTGCTAGAAACCTGCCCAGCTACTGACAACACAAGTTAATCAACAAAGGGGGTCACTTAAGCATGAAAGTATCACCCGAAGACAAAGGCAGAGTCCTTAAATGCCTGCCTGTAGCATTTGCATCACATTGGCTCAGCCAGTAGTCAGAAAGACAAAGGGTTAATCTCCCTCATGGCTGGGCTGTTATTGAAATGATATAATTAAAAACCAAAGAATATAACTTTTCAGTTATATGTTGATTATTGTTCATTTGAAATTAGATTATATAAAATTATATTTCCACACATTCTGTCCCTCTGCGCTTCACTGGACAAAATTCTTCAATTAATTTTTATAATGAAATAAAACTGTGAATGTTTCCACTGTATTGTGTTGGTGTTATTCATCTCACTCTCTTTCATGACCATTTAAATTAATTACACATTGTGATTAAATGTTTGTGGCAGAATATAAAATAGCATGTCTTAACTCATTTTGTACCTGTGCCGTGTTGTTAGTAGATTACACACACTTTATCATCATTGGTACTGCTTGTTGTTGTTTGTGTCCTTATTGCTGGTTCATGTTGTGTGTTGGACATTATGAAAATGAACTGCTGTGCCTGCAAACCACTTACAAAACTCCCATCAGTGATTTTATGGAATTATTTTCAAACAGTATTTAGTAAATTTGGCTCATAGGGTTAGAGGTTCAATCATGGTCAATATAGGGCTAATGAAATGTTATATGAAATGTTTTTATATTTGGATATTTTAAAAATTGGCCATTAATGTTAGTGTAACGGATCAGAGGGAAGAAAAACAAAGGTGGATTACCAGAAAGAATGGGAGGTTGTTCAGAACCAAAAGATCATCAATACCAACTTAACAGAGGAAAAACAAACAAACAGAACTTAACTTCAAGTGGTAACTGAAACAAGATGGTGGCGATGGAGGTATACACATTTCAGGAATCAAAGGACGAGATCACAATAAGGATAACAGGCAAACCGGTGAGCAGACAGACAGGCAAGCAGGATACAACAACTGTTAAAGGATATCAAGCTGGAGAGAAATGAGTCTGGGTTCTAACAAGTAGATCAGAAAGTGAATGAATGAATGTTCCAGGCTTAAGCTGCAGTCACAGTAAAGTTTGAGCTTGCGAAATTCTGTAGTACGGCGCTGCAAAAAGGTGCAGAATTAAACAAGATGATTAGACATTCAAAAAAGCAAGCGATTGGTCCATATTTTAAAAATCCCGAGAGGTCATGTTTTGATCTTCGATTGGTCTCACACAATCATGTGATGCGATTTCACAGGTCAGAGTTTACCAAGCTTGAACTTTCCAATGCAGTGAGAAACTTGTCGCACAAGCTTGCATTTCTGGTCTGACACATTTGCGTGGGTATGAATGAAAGTCTATGAGGAGAAAAGTGCAGTGTCACCACAGCTTCATGTAGCTTGAGCGGGGTGATGAGCAACAGGTGAAGGTGATTAGAATTCTGGTCACTGGGGCTGTGCAGTGAATGAATCTGACGGTCCGGAAGGATTCCTGACAGTTAGTTAATGTTTTTACTAACATGACCAAACAATGAACAATACATTTATTGTGGTATTTATTCATTTTTGTTAACATTAATTCATGAAAATACAGCCAGTCATTGTTAATACAATTTTCTAGTGCATTAACTAATGTTACCAAATCCGGATATAATAATACATTAGCATGATAAATGCTTTACAAGATTGTTCATACTTGATTTATGTCAGTAAATATAATGGTAGCACTTTAAGTCACAATTCATGCTTTTAACTGCTGGCTTATTGCCTGCTTATTATTAAGATATTAACTGTTCATTAGTAGTTATAAATTATTATATTTTTCTACATTCCTAATCCTACCCCAAACCTAAACCCAACTTCTACCTTACTAACTATTGATTAACAGCTAATTAGTAGTTTATTGCGCTAGTAGTGTTAGTTAATAGTTAATTACTGTGAATTGTGACCAAGTTAATAGTTTAATACTGTGAATTGTGACCAAATCTAGTGTTACCAGTATAGTAAGTAATGTCCATAAATAGACTAAAATTGTATGTTTTTTTTTTTTTAAATTGTGCCTATTGAAAAGAGTATGAATATATACCTATATAACATGAATAAACAGATGTACATATGCTGTAAAAAGTGATTAAACTGACATCACATTCTAGCACATTAACAATATGGTCTAAACTACTAAAATGTGCTTATAGCAAAATTTAAATACACTAAAATATTGGCAACAATAAATATTTTAACTAAATGTATATTCTCGTCAGAATTTAGAAATTGACAAATTTAGAGAAAAAAAAAACAAATTTACAGGAAAAAAAAGTTTAATAAATAAAATTTGGAAAATAAATGTGGAATAGGTGTCTTGATTGGAGTTCATCCAAAACAACTACTATTTCCTCCACCCAAGGCCCACCGGGGCTGAAACCACATTTGTGATTGTTTTATTGTGCGCATGTGTGTGATGGCACTCATTCAATATTCCCAAGTGTATGCAGATGGCTCATGCATCCCTGGCATCAAAATCTAAATATTTGCATGGCTTACTAGAATTTACGAATGGAGGCCCAGCTTTGTGTGAGTTTAAAAGAAGTCTAATAGACATTTAAACATAGACAGCTTGGCTGAAACCGGGCTAAATTCAGGGTGACAATGAAAATCTCATAGACATCTAAGAATAGGCCAAAACTAGACTAGTCATCAAATGCATACAAATGATTGACGACACATGGAGTCTGTCTTGTCTGTTATTTATTTAATGACTTCAGTTTTGGGCTATTCTTAGACATCTATTCATTGGAATCCCAAATTTAGTCTAGTTTCATCAAAGCCGTTTATGTTTAGATGTCTATTAAACAAAATTGGTGTGAAAATATACCTGTGAAGTGTATGTGATGCACTGAGGAAAACATCACATCTCAAACACATCTGTCAGCAGCACGTGTCTGCCAGAGCATTTAAGGAAACACACTTTAAAATACACGTGGTAACTTTATTTTAGTTTAGCTATTTTTTAAGCTCTTTTTATAAAGTGTGTATCACATGTTGAGGACAAATTGGATTATGCCTTTATAATATTTTTCAGATGCTCTCTCATATCATATACACCTCCCAGGCTTATGTTCAAATTGTAAAAAAAAACACTGGTCATAATAATAAATCATAATAAAGTGCTTACAGTTAGAAGAAATAAGTATGTGAACCTTTTGTGATTGCTTGGATTAATAAATAACTAGTAAATGGAACATAAAATGTGTTCTGATCTTCATCCAAGTAACAAAAATAGAATGTTATATGTTTTCATGGTTTTATCGAACACAACTTGTAAATATTCACAGTGCAGGGTGGAAAAAGTATGTGATCCCCTAGACTAATGACTTCTGCAAGAGCTAATTGGAGCCAGGAGTCACCCAACCTGAAGTCCAATCAATGTGGCGAGATTAGATGTTGGTTAAAGCTGCCCTGCACTATAAAAACACACACCAGTTTTGGCTTTGCTGTTTTCAAGAAGCATGTCCTGATGTGAACCGTGCACAAAAAAGCTCACAGAAGACCTACGATCGAGACTTGTTCACTTGCTTGGAGCTGGAAAGGGTTACAAAATTATTTCTAAGAGCCTTGATGTTTATGTGTCCACTGTAAGGCAGACTGTCTACAAATGGAGAAAGTTCAGCATGGTTGCTACTCTAGGCATGGTTGTCCTGCAAGAGCACAGCGTAAAATGTTCAATGCAGTGGAGAATTATCCTTGAGTAACGGATCTGCTTTTTACTGTCAAACACCAAGACGACACCAAGAGCTGCTTTCCGGTATTTTATTCACTCCTGCAAAAGACAATTAAACAGAAATATATTGTCTTCGGGCTGTAGTGCACATCTGACCCCCCATCAATACTCTGCAGCATTGTCCGGTCAGATTAATTCTTTTCTCAGTAATATTTGTAATGACATTTGATCAGTTTTATCCACAATTACACATACCCCCAGATATCGGATATCATTGATTATCTTTATAAGAGCGCTCTATGTACTGTAATGTGCTCTGAAACCAGATTAAAAATGGTCTAAACACCCATTGGAGTTTAAGGAAGGGGTTAACCTGGTAGAAAACTTTTTCAATGATTTTTCCAATAAAAGGGAGATTTGAGATTGGTCTGTAGTTGCTCAATAGTGTGTTATCCAGGTTGCTCTTTTTCAAGAGGTGTTTAACAACTGCAGTTTTAAGTGACTTTGGAAAAATCCCTGAGAGAAGTGAAGCATTTACCACTTTTAGGAGATCCATTTCTAAACAGTTAAACACCGTTTTGAAGAATGATGTGGGGAGCGTGTCAAGACTGCAGGTTGATGTTTTCATAATTTGCACAATGTCTTCTAAGATTTTACCAATAAGATTTACCATGAAATCAGACATAATGTCTGATTTCTTAAGTTGTGGTTGAGCTTGTCTGACGTCGACACAACTTGGCTGATTGGATGAGCTGATTGCCTTTCTGATATTATTGATCTTATCAGTAAAGAAATGAGCAAACTCATTACATTTACTTTCAAAGAGTAGTTCACTGGGAATCCTACTGGGGGGTTTGTGAGTCTCTCTACCGTTGCAAAGAGTGTGCGCGCATTATTTAAGTAGCTGTTTATAAGGGTTGAAAAGAAAGAATGTCTTTATAGATATTATAATGGATTACTAGTTTCATCTTTCTCCACATACGCTCAGCTTTTCATTTGAACTGCTGTTGTTTTTCTCCAAGGCCCGTTTTTCATCCCCGTTTTCTTCCTGACTTTAACAGGAGCAATGTCATCTATGACATTTTTTACTTTAGAGTTAAACAAATCAAGGAGAGAATCAACAGAGTCTGCAGATATGCTTGGTGCTAGCGATATGGCCTTCATAAACTGCTCACTGGTGTTCTCATTTATGCATCTTTTTCTGACAGAGACAGATCTGTCTTCAATGGCTGGAGTGATCAATATATCAAAGAAAATACAGAAATGATCAGATAGTGCAACATCCTTAACAACAGTCGACGAAATGTGTAGACCCTTAGTTATAAGTAGATCAAGAGTGTGTCCACGATTGTGTGTGGGTCCTTGAACATGCTGAGTCAGATCAAAAGTGTTAAAAACAGTCATGAGTTCTTTTACAGCATAGATTTCTGGATTATCAATGTGAATATTAAAATCCCCAGCAATAATAAAATAGTCAAACTCAGAGGTTACTATTGATAACAGTTCTGTAAAATCATCAATAAAAATTGGAGAATATTTTGGAGGTCTGTAGATAATGATCAGTAAAATGAGGAATGGTCCAAAACCTCTCCTGACTGTGAAGGTCTGATCTAACTGCAGATGTTATGCTGCCAAAAAAGGGGCAACCGATTATTAAACCCAAAGGTTCACATGCTTTTTCCACCCTGCACTGTGAATGTGTACATGTTGTGTTCAATTAAAATATGAAAAAATAGGAAGCATAGATCTATTGTTGTGACTTTTTGTTTCCAATTTATGCAGAAATCCAAGCAATCCCAAATGGTTCACATAGTTTTTCTTGCAACTGTGTATTACAGCATTTAACATTTCAAGTCAGTGTGTTAGCCATATGAGAGACAACAGTAAAACAAAGAATATGTTAAATACATGACTGCATAATTCTGTTCTCATAAACTTATAAAGTTGTCATGTGCATGTAAGCCCAAATGTCACAACAAGAATTTGTCTGTTCTTCTTTTAGAAAGTTTAAAATACACTCTTTTGATTCATTAATTAGTTGGTGCCCTAAGCTGTCTGATGTTTGCAGACGCTGCCGGTAATTCTGGGTGGATTACGCCTGTTTTATGGAGGTGGTGAAGCTTAATAGAGGCGCTTCTAAAAATGACTATTGGAAATGTATCTAAACACTCCCACCTTATGTCATATATTTGAGGATTATGCCAAGAAAACTTGAGCAAGAAATGGAGATTAATGAAGTATGAAATGGTGATTAGGATGACAGTTCTGAGCGTGCTCACACAGCATGTCCTGTCATGAGTGGGCAAGATAAGACTTGTCACAGACAAGGCCATGATCTGCCTTTATTTATTTATTTTTCCCCTTTTTTTCTTTTTACTCTCTCCCTCTCCTTGTTCTCTCTGTTCTGCCATTTTGCTTCGGTTCTATAAACAAGTAAACTCCTAATATCCCACCTGAGTGATGAATTCACACCTCTGTCCATCTTTTGTTGTTTTCACTTTTCTCTCTTGCCATCACCCATCTTGATACAGCCAAACCATATTACATGATTGACACTATATTAAAATGATTTTGGCAACACTGTCTCATATGAAATACATGCCTTAGCCTACATTTTTGTGAAACTGCAATGATGTACTTCAAGATACGTTTGACTGCAGTTTATAGATTATATTAATGCTATGGGGTAGTATGATGGCAAAAATGTTGTTGCTTTTCAAACTAATAATATTTACAGGGACATATCGTCAAAAAAAAATATCTGTCTATTGATTGTACTGTAATGTACTACATTTGCATACTGTTAGCAACTAATTTTCAGAGGAATTTGCTAAAGGCATTATGTGAAGTTTGTTTTTGTAATTTGGGCCTCAAAAAAGTGTTTTGGAATTTCTTGTGCTTTTAATAATTTAGGTTCATTTAATTGACTATTTAAAAATCTGTGGATATTGTTAATGCACTTATTGGGCAAAATTGCTACTTTACTGGCAGCCAATTTGTTTTTGCTCATTATCAATGCATTGTTGCATTGAGTGTAAGCAGTGCTGTAAAAATAGGCCCGGTGCTGAAATGATTGCAGCACTGCTGCTACCCTGTTTCTACACGTGGGATTAAACCTCTAATCTGTTTACACACTGCAAAAATGCTTTTCTTACTTAGATTTTTTGTCTTGTTTCTAGTCCAAATGTCTAAAAATTCTTAAATTAAGAAGCATTTTCTAGACAAGCAAAACATATTGTCTTGTTTTCAGAAATAATATGCCAATATTAAGTGAGTTTTTCTTTAAAACAAGCAAAATAATCTGCCAATGGGGTAAGCAAAATAATCTTGTTTTTCCTTTTGACATAAGATTATTTAGCTTACCCCATTGGCAGATTATTTAGCTTGTTTTTAAAAATCTAAGTAAGAAAAGCATTTTTTGCAGTGCATGAGTGCTGGAAAAAAATATGCACTGCTTATGCTCTACTGCTCAACATGTGCAGTATAAAAGAGGTTAAGCCTGCAGTTGCTATTGCTCTTGATTTGAGTGACTATTTAAAAGTTGCTAAAACAACTAAAATGAATGTTACAAAGTTTCTAAATTTGTTGCTAGGTGCTTTTTAGAAAATAAATGTTGCTTTTCTGGTGTGGTCAGTTTTCTCATTAGCTCACTTTGTATGGTGTTGAGTCTGGTGAGGCAGATTTCCATAAGACAGACAAAAACAATGTAAAATCAAGGTAAGCTATGTGGTCACAATGCACTTTTCTACATTTGAGGTTTAGGGAAGTACAGGTCAGGCATGTCAAACTCAAGAGTTTAGTTCCAACCCTGCTCAACACACTTAGCTGTACGTTTCAAACAAGCCTGAAGGACTTTAATTAGGGTTAGCTATAGGCAAGCAAAATTTGAAAAAAATTAAGCGTTTGACAGTTGTGGTTTAGGTCATTGGTCCGCTTGGTGTTTAAGGTGTGTAATTAGGGTTAGCTATAGGCAAGCTAAATTTGAAAAAACTAAGCGTTTGACAGTTGTGGTTTAGGTCATTGGTTTGCTTGGTGATCTGTATGACAAGCCCGGCCTTCTCATAGACATGTACAAGAAGGATGTGTTTCTGAAGCATATAACAAAATGTATCTTAAGTAACTTATTCCAGATTTGCAAAAGTGTACACGGATTTGTCATCTGAAAAGTGCAACAAAAATTGCATTGTGCTCGGACATAGTAGATCACCTGCACCTTATGTGCATTAGAACTACTTATTTGCAACTACTCTTATTGTTTTCTTTAATCATCTGTAGAAATTTTCACACCTATCGGTTATTACATAAGGGTCTGGAACAACAGAGGTGAGGATCCACATGCAGTTTATTAAGAACAGTAGTCAGGCAGGCAACAGTCAAATAGGACGCAAACAGGAGCATAAAGGTCATCCAAGATTGTAGTCAAAACAGGTCAAAACAGGCAAAAGGTCAGTGCAGGCAGCAAAGAATCAATATAAATGGTAAAACAAGGCAAGGGTCAAAACACAGCTAGACAAGGAATGAAAAATGCTTACGTGATGTTTGTTGTGTTTGTAGTCCAACTGATTAGTCCTGAACTGCTTCAGCTGTGTGTTTGCAAACAAGGCCAATCTGGACCAGGTGTGTAAGTAAAGTGCATGATGGCATTTGTAGTTCATTTAAGTGGCAGATTTGTAATTCTTCAGCAATCTGCACAGGCTGGATCGCTGGTGACCGTGACATTGGTTTTGGGAATGAGCTCTTGCTCAAATTTGTCCTGTTTGGGATATCTGGCCCACAATTAATATTAATTGCACACTTTAATTACATTTTAAAGGTGTAATCAGCATTTTTTTTCCATTTGATATATTGCATGAATTTGAGTGTGATATTATAACAGCATTATTAATATGATGTCAGAAAATGTGTCTCATCAATGCATTTTTTCTACTCTTACATTCGTCTTCTGCTCTTTCTTTCTGTTCCACCATGTCACTTTAGTTCTATAAACAAGTGAACTCCTATCATCCTACCTGAGTGACGGGGATCACACCTTTGTCCATCTTTTTCCATTTTGCTCGTTTTCTCTATTCATCCTCCTAAAGCAGCGAATGTGAAGTCACACCTGCTGTCAGAGCCCATTGAAAGCTGCCCACAATGGCTGGCTGTGCAGCAGCGAGCGCATTGATGCGGTTGCCGTTGTGACAGCGTATCAGCTGTAATGTCACGCTGACTCTGGCTCCGACTCACGTATTTGTGAGTTCTGATCCAACAGCCTTTTTTTAAGCCTTCATCTCTACTCTGCCAAAGACCTTCCAGAGACCTTCCAGAGACATTCATAACAAAGGCTCTTGCTCCTGTCTTGCCATTACCCGTCTCACAACAGCAGCAGACATGTAATGAATTCACTGTTTAAACTGCTGCGAGGCTTTCACCAAGATCAAATTTAAGAAGTGTGAAGTGAACTTGAAATCAAACCATTACAAGCAGGACTGAAAATGTATTAAAATTCTTCTAATAAAAAAATTCAGTCATTTTCAATTGCCAATAAAAAGCATGGTGGCTCAGTGATTAGCACTGTCGCCTCACAGCAAGAAGGTTGCTGAGTCCTAGGATAAACAGGAGGCATTTAAGTGTGGGGTTTACATGTTTCTCCAGGTGCTCCAGTTTCCCCCACAGTCAAAAGACATGCATTATAAGTGATAAGGGTAAAAAAATACAGACGTCTCATGGTTTGGTTTGGTTTTCAGATTTAGGTCATGGTTTCGGTATTGTTCAGTAATTTATATGTTTAAAGCACTAAGAAGCACTGTCAAATAAAAACAAAAGAAAAAAACTCTACAAACAAAATAAATACAAAATAAATGCAATTATTATTAAAAAGCCCCTATTATACATTAAAAAGGGTCATATTTTGGTTTTAAGGGTCTCCAACAACAGGCTGATATGCATGCAAGGTCAAAAAAACACTTTCATGGTCTTATAATCTGCATTTATTTTTACCTAATTATCCCAGTGACTCCCATATGAATCATTCAGCGATTAATTTGTGCCCAAAGCCCTCCTTAGCGCGAAGCTAATCTGTGCTGATTGGACTGATGACAGCCTGTTGCGATTGGTCGACAGCATTCAGTGCGAGACAGTGAAATGCCCAGCACAGCTTATCAACAATATTGAAGTAGTCCGAGTGCATAGTGTATCTGTGAGCATACCTGTCAACACTCCTGTTTTTTTTCCCGGAAGTCTCCCGTAATTCAGACCCATCTCTCGGTCCTCACTTTCATCTGCGAACTGGTCACTTTCTTTTTCACTTTCGAGTTGAGGGCGGCGTGGTCGCCGTTCGCCTAGAGTGCCAGTTCAGTTTGCTCCGGCCCTGAGTGTTTTTCAGACACCTCACCCTGAACCTAACGAACTTAACGCTGCTAGAGAAAACAAGGAGGCAACCATGGTAATGCACTTACTTACACTTGTGAAATGGAGGAAGAAACTTATCCATGATCTTCTGGTGTGTAGATCCCAGAAGCACTCGCACTGCACAAGGCTGGGCTATAATGCTGAAGTATTTTTGCAAAAATAAACCTTAACCACTGACTCTTCACAGTTTCATTTTTGGGTAGAGAAAATAACACTAACTTCCCCTCACACTTCCAATAATATACAGCAGAGCACAGCGTCTTCATGACTTAATTCAACCGGCATCTGCTACAGTGTTAGTCTTTTTCTTTTTCTTCGCTACTGTTTGTGGATGGGGCCGCAAGTTTAAATTTTCCTGGGTTTGCAAGATTTGTATCGACGTCATGCCGACACGGCTAAAGACTCCTTATCAAGACAATTCATTTGAAGCACATTTGAAGTTGATTCTTTTATAAATTAATCAATAGTTTTAAACACTGTGTGCTTTCAGATTTAAGCCTTATCTGGATATTTCACTTCACTCAGAGCTGTTGTACACTACATGGAAGGTCATTTGGAAGGTCATTTTCAAAAACCCATAATAGGGGCTCTTTAAAAACACTGACAGCAGAAATAAGATTTTTTATGGGTTATTTTTTTTTATTTGAGGCAGTACATTGCTGCTCAGCACATTGAGAAAGTTACAGATACCTCAATTTCCCAAATGTTTACAATCCAAGGTATAACCGATCGAGTCAGCTGGGTATTGTGCAAGAGTGTTGCTGTTGATATTGGTATAATTTTAATATTTAATAATTTTGTGATATTCAGGATTTGTAAAGTCATGTAGCACCAGATAACTCAAAACAACAACCACGAGTCTCTCCTTCATCTTTAAAAGTCTCCGTAGTTGTCTTGACAACACAAACACTGCAGTGACATCATTAGAAACCACGTCTCTGCTTTCATTTGATTGGAGAATTAAAATACGCAACTGACGTAACGTAATTTTTTCGCTCAGTTGAAATTTTTCAACTGCAAGCGCACATTGCGGTTAAAACAAGGCACACAGTGCACTTAAGCAGAACGCAAAGACCCTCGCGGTCGTTAGAAAATCATTCAAAAGGTGCCTCTTAATGCAAAAAGTGCGTTCGGTGTGATTGGCCCCTCAAGGGGCCTGCTGCGCCTTACTTTTTTTTTGTCATGCACGCTGTACACGTGCAGTCGAAAAAAGTAAACTCTGAGTGGAAAAAGCGTGTTACATCAGTGATGTCTTTTTCATTTTCCAATCAAATAAAAGCAGAGGCGGGGTTTCCGTTGAGGTGACAACATTGTTTGTGTTGTCAAAACAACTATGGAGACGAAGATGAAGGAGAGACTAGTTCTCGCTGTTTCAAGTTACCCATAGCTGTATGACAAAAAATCTTGAATATCACAATATTATTAAACATTACAATTATAACAATATCAATAGAAAAACTCAATCACAATATGCAGCTGATTCAGTTGTTGCCTAGTGACATTAAGTGCACACGCTCTTCTTTTTTTTCTTGTCAACAAAAAAGGCAGTGTGGTGCACCTCTCGTTTTTTGGAACACTACAAAGCGTTTGGTGTGATCGGCCCCTTAATTTGCACATTGTAACTTTCATTCAGCTCTTCAGATGAAGAACTCAGATCTTCATATACTGTAAAAAAAATTATCTTGAGGCTTGTAATTTTCATAAAAAAAAATTATGTGGTCATTAAAAATAATATGCATAATTTCTTATAACAATTGATATTCTGGATTTAGTATAAAATATTGAGAACATTTTGCAAATAAAATCAAGAAAAAAATTTCACTAATTTTTTAGGTAAACCATAATAAAATTGAGGAAAGATGGCTTCACGTATATTTTAAGAAAATTCACTCAATTATGCGGATTTGATTGAGATGTTTGCATTTGAATCTCAACAACGGCAGTGATCAGACAACATTTTGAAGGAGCAGATTAACAGTGAGCATGTTAAAAGGGAAGCATTAACAGTTTATAATTTTTATTGTATAAGCTCTTTCAGGAAAGACACATGCTGTTCAAATTTGTTCGGGCCTAGTTTTTTTTGTTTGCCATACGATGTATATAGGGATACACTGGTTCCTATTTGAAATTGATTTGCTTTTATGCTCATTCTGAATTATATATTGAAATTGAACAAATTATTTGCATTGTAATATTCAACAGCAATGATCAGGCAACATTTAAGCGGGGTGGACGAACAATAGTGATCTTGTTAAGTGAAAAGCCTAAGCTAGTATGTTATCTATAGCTATTCAATGGGGTTTATACACAGCTAGTGTTTTTTCCATTTCATAAGGTTCCTCTTACAGCATTGATAATGTAATTAATTATTAAAATTAGTAATTAAAAGCCTACATTAATTTACTGTTTATATATAATACTGTTTATAAATACTAATATTTGTTTGCTAATTTTTCAGATTAATAAAGCAAATGTTTACAGTATTTTCCCACAAAAGAGGAGAGGTTTACTCAGGCAGATTTTGATTAAAAAAATGGGTGCCATACAGCAGGTGTTTTTAATAATGTTATTAATGTTGTTATTATTATTGTTATTATTATTATTATTATTAATATTATTATTATTATTATTATTATTATTATTAGGCAATATTACTAATTTCTACACTTTTGTTGCATCAGACCTCACATTAAATCAGGGACGAGATGAGAGATGTTGTCCTCTGTTGCTGGTCTATTTGTGTGAAAAAGTGGAAGAGCTCATCCACAAGTGCAATGTAAGTGTCTTAAACTGTTTAGATATTTATGGTTTTCAGAAAACTGCATTTTATATTTTTGCATATTTACAAAAAACAAAAATATAGCTCAAACCCTACATTGTTAAATGCACTATTCCTTGTGTAAACATGGTTTGTTTTTTTATAAACTTATTTATTTTTATACAAGTATACATTTGAAAACACCCTGTCCATTATAAGTCAAAATACTTGTGTACTTGTGTTATAGTGTCAGTCAGCAACGTCTACTTAAGCATTTTGGAGAATTACTGTTCACAGAGACAGAAAGAATGATTATTTTTTCCTTAATGTATTTCCTTAATGTGTTTTGGTAAACCTTAAACATTTGAAATTTACACCTGCATATTTTATAATAGTAAACTTAATGTTTATTTTACAGTGTGGGAATGCACAGAGAATTGCTGTCTGCCAGAGGGATGACCAACCACGAGGACTTCTGCATTGTCTTGGAGAATGAGCGAGTCATGGCTGGCTTGGAAAATCTAGAATTGCTGAACTGGATTTATACAAGTATTCCCCAAATTAAAATCACCCCAAAACAAACTTATCTTAAGTTTCTGACACAACTTTTTTACTGCATTGAATGATTGAATGATTGATTGATTGATTGATTGTGTTGCTAACATTTTGGGATAGTTTTTATACTGGTTTTATATGTTATGCAGTAACAAATTCTGTCAGATTTTGTCTAAAATGTGAATATTCTTACAAAATAAAGTTGACAGAACATTTTTTTTCTATGACATGGATAAATAACTTTTTAACATTGCTGTACATTTTTAAAAGATTTGTTTAACAATTTGTTTAACAAAGTTAATATCATTACCGAATAATTTTCATTAATAAATATAAGTAAATGGTGGTTGATTTGCTTAAATTATAAAAGCACATTCCACTAATAATATTAAAATCATCATCTGTCACTCAAAAAAAAAAACTGGTAATTTTCACATGATTCTTTCAAGTGGTTTTTACTTCACTTTAGTGGTTACTGATGGGTCATTTGCTTGTGAGAAGCCATGTTTCGGTGCATGGACATGCATTCTAACAATCACAGAGTTAGTTCACAGAGTAAATAAAGGAATGGGGAAATGCAAAGTAAAATTTTTACATTTTAATGCCAAACTGAAAAACCACAATATCTGTATGCATATTGAACCATGGAGGTTGTATAGAATAGTTCATTACAGAGTATTGTGGCATTCCTTACAGATGAATTGAATAAACTAATTGGCAGGATTGTGTGAGTGTGTATGAATGAGAGAGTGCATGGGTGTTTCCCAGCATTGGGGGATCAAGAGTATACTGTCAGTGCTGTTTGTGGCTAGAAGGGCATCCACTGCATGAAACATATGCCAGAGAATTGGCAATTCATTCCACTGTGGCAACCCCTTATATAGTCAGGGATTAAGGCAAAGGAAACTTTGCATTTTCACTAGCCACAATTTTGTTGCTGGGAAAATATTTTTATATGCATAAATATGACTTTGACATGCTAAAATTGCTTGATTTAGATTTTGTGTTTTGTCCACATGCCTCCTCAATCATTTCATGTTTTGTGTGTCGTTTATGAGCAAATGTGTCATGGTTTCATAGTTTTATACTGCAAACAGTTTTTATTTACATGACTTTTCAGAATTCAAAATTAAGGATTTACTAAATTTATCTCTGACCACACCAAACAATAAATGCTTTTAGCCACAAATTTTAAATGTGTCAAAAGAAGCTGAATATAGCTGTATACTATACTTTTTATTTAACAAAACATTTCTTTAAAAATAATTATTGTCATGTATCAAAAATATGCACAGTAATCTCTCCTTGCTAAAGGTCTCTCAGATCACCAGTTAACTACACATACATGCAGAGTTAATCTCATATTAAAGCAATGTTGTTGTAAAAAAAAAGAGATAAACTATATTAACAAAAAATAACCGTGGGCAAAAGAAAGCAGATGAAAAATATACTGTGTGTGATAATGAAAGGATGATCACACGGTTAAGGCCAATTGATAATCTGTTCAAAGCAAAAGCAACCGGTGCTGCTTACAAAAAGACATATGTGGAGCTCTTAAAAGCAGCAAGACTGTGGGTGCATTAGCATGACTTTTTTGTCTGGTCTATATAAAAGAGAACTAATCACAGTTGCGTTTCAGGCACGGTTGCTTCAAGCAAGAAAACAGGAGCGCACACGCGTTTTAGTCGCGTGCATCACATCAGCTGTTCATCTGATCATCTTCTCATTCGTTATTCACCTGCTTTCTTGCTCCCGCGAATGCATTTTTGTAAGTCGTGCTGTTTCTCGCATATTGGGTCATCCTTATAGTCGAACCCTGCTTTTAAGAAAACCACAATTTAAAATTATTTTCAACCAGCCAAAGTGGCTAGTGGGAGTGTCTGTCTTACCCGCCAAAGCTGAATTCTACCCGCATTTGGCGGGTGTTAATGTTAAGCTCTGTTGGCATGTACTGTGTTTTTAACAGTACTATAATAAAGTACTTCAATTAGTCTGTTGTGGTAATACTATAGTTGCTATGGCAACACAACAAGTGTAATATAAACAAATGACCCAATGCTGTAGTTTTTTTTTTACAAGATAGGGTATATTATACTACAATCACCTCACTTTACTGTAGTGAAACTACACTTTGTATTTCATTTTATGAGTTCACTATTCTTAACACTACATTATGCTGATGCATTCATTAACATGTTGTAAATAATACTAGCCTAAAACATAGGCAGTATACCGAACACTCAAAAACACTAGAATTTATTATAGAATTTACCTTAACCTGTAGGTAAATAATGTAGCAATATATAAACCATAGCAACATTCTTGGGATAACAATTTAACAGGAGGATCTCTGGAGAGCAAAAGCACGAAAAGAGGAGGAAACACAAGGCACAAATTGTGAGTCTGCATCATCTGACGGAGCAAGAGCAGATCACTCGCATGTGAGCAGCCCAGCCAGTGTTTTGAGTGCACGCGAGGAGTTTTGTCCACGATCAGAGGAAACCGGCGCGTTCGTTGCTCGTATTACATAAATGCGCTCTCGACTTGTAGTACTTCGCTTACGACATTTGTACATGCGCGTACGTCCATCTCGCGAATGTACTGTCTTCTGCTATTTTCATCTATTTGCCGCTTTTCCGCTGTGGTTAGGGCTTAACGTTACTGCGAACCGGGCTGAGCCAATAGCCCCGGACCTCGAGCTCAGAGGCTGAAATCCTTCCGTGTTCAAAGTAAAAAAGTTCCAATAGCCAGAGGGAGAATAATGACAACACACACGTATGTTCACTCACCACAAACAAGAAATAGAACTGCTGTAGCCTATTTTTATTTGTTACTAGCAGAGGTGGAAAGTAACGAATTACATTTACTCACGTTACTGTACTTAAGTAGTTTTTTTGAGAATTTGTACTTTTTAGAGTAATGTTTAAAATCTGTAATTTTACTTTTACATAAGTATGATTTGCCTAAAGTATTGTACTTGCTACATTTTAAATCATATGCATTACTGAGTAAAAATAAAATATATAAGGAAATGCAACGAAAAAAGAAAAATGAAATCGCGCCCGGAAGCCACGTCACTGCAGCAGCAGCGGGAGAAAAATCAGCGGTAAACTTGTCTATTTACTGTTGCTGGAGTTGGATTTATCGCCGGAGTTTAGGAGGTTTATCAGCAAAATGCCTGTCAACCCCAGCAATGACAAGGTAAGGTACTGTATATGACTCAATATTAATTTTACACTTCACTGCACTTGATCCGCGATATAAAGATCATTACTATGCAGAAATAACGCAGCGTGCACATGATATGATCCAGACCGTGATGGATGCGGGGAGACTTTTTGTCCCATCGCACGCGCATTGAGAGCTGAAGCGGCGCATGCGCAGCGCATAGCGCAGAAGCAACTCGCACTCTCGCAGGCGTTTGCCTACCGAGTGCATCAGCAGCGAGCACCTTATTTCTGTCTGTTCTAGTTACCTATCTATCTTTCTATTTTTCTTTTCATCTGCACCAGGGCCCGCGGTAACTTTATCACATGCTGTTTAGTGTTTCCTTAACATGCAACTCTTTATTTTACAAATTTATATATATATATATATATATATATATATAT